>JAUJYS010002686.1:0-14300 GCA_033995665.1 Melogona broelemanni | reverse complement strand
GTCCAGAGCTTAGGGGTGGATCCTGCAGCCTGGCTATTCCAGCTGCCATTCCCCATTCCTTCCCTTCCCTGTCCCTCGCACATCTCCATAGAGATCCGAGGGTTCAGTAATCCTGTAGTGCACTAGGCACTACAGTGATTTAAAAAAAAAAAATAAACGAGAGCCTGCTATAGGGGAAGTGAACCCGGGTACACCGGCTCAGCAGTTTGTTGACATATCCACTGGGCTAGACGGGTCGTACATTTTTTTTTGCAATCACACATAATATAACAAGATAAATCTATATTTTTTGCGGGAAAAAGTACAATGAACAAAGGTGTGTTTACTGTACACGCTACTTGTGCATTTAACCTATAAATTTATTTAAATATACAAAAATTTAAAATTTAAATAAATAACATTAAAAAAGAAAAATTAGAATCTTGCTGGTAGCGGAAATCGCGTAGAACCGAACAGAACAATCAAAAAGACATTTGTCTGACCTGTGAGGCGAACTTGACGACCTTGACGGAGAAGCGTGACCTCTGCTTGGCAATGTACATGAGCTTGTGGACGCCGCCCGACTCGAGCAGGGACCTGGCGAATTCCGCGTTCTTGCGGATCACCTCGTTGAGCGTGGCCAGGACAGCCGCGAACGTCTCGTCACTCGTGCCCGTGTCGTGGTGCTGCTGCTCGCTGGGCAACTTCTGCACGAGATCCTTCATGGCGTACTTGCCTACATAAGGACAAAAGGATGACAAACACAGAAACCGCACCTCGGTACATTGAGTGACTGGCATTGAGAAATGTTGGGTTCGTTCCATTTGAAGAAGAACCCATTAATCCCATGAAAATAGGAACCAGTTTCAGTTCAGAAATTAAAACAGTTTTGTTTCGTATAACTATACTTGGTCGTTATACTGGCGCAGAACGTCGGGTTACAGAATGTAATTACCACAATCTTATTGATTTCTTACTTTTGAAGATATGCAGAAATAATGTTCATACTGTGCTACACGTCAAACCCACTCTGAACATTATTTCTGCATATCTTCAAACGTATATAAGTTTGGGGTAACTACATTCAGAAATTAAAAGAAACCAGGGCGTTCCCTAGTTCCTTTTAAAAAAAAACCTGTGACTTTTCGGTTCCTTCGATTAAAAATGTTTAAATAACATTAGCCAGTTCTGTTTGCTGTTGTAAAATTGTTCCGCTGATTAAACACTTTGGATAATTGTACTCGTTGAAAAATGAAAGCTTTGACAAAACCGCAAAAGGAACCCTTAGCAAAAAAAAAGGAAGTTCCCGTTCCAGTGTTCCTAAAAAAAGGAAGCAGTTCCTAGGAACGAAACTTTTCCGTTCCGTTCCTTGAACGTTGGCATTGAGTTATTGTACCCACCGATGAGCTCCTTGTTTCGCTGGTCGAGTGCGAGATTCCTGAGTGCGGTGGCGACGGCGCACACCACGCGATCCACCTCCATGCGCAATAACTCCACCAAGATGGGAAGACCCTTGTCCTTGCGAACGGCAGCGCGGATGTCGATAGAAGGCTACACGTGACACAAATAGAACGAGAGGAAATAGAACGTTATATAAGGTAGTAAGCGTAATAGCCCATCCCGTTGAACTTCTCATTATCGTTTGCAATTCACGTACGATTTGTGCAAAAGATAAAAAAAAATGAATTTTGTAAATCAAAATTGACATAAAATTGGAATATCGCTCACTGGGGGCATTTGTAGCTGGACAACTGTTGATTATTAAAGTGCGGAACCACGCCGAGATGAATGTCACAAATAAACTGGCATTTATTTTAACTGCCCGGTAGAAAGGAAATTAAATTCACCTGGACTTAAGACCAGAACCTTTCTATGGGGCACATTTAAAATAAATGAAAGTTTATTTGTTATTTTTTGGGGCACTAGTTGTCTCTCTTACCTGCCAGTAGCAGGCGGCCAAATTTTGAATGGCTCCGGCGGCCGCCTCCAGCGTTTCTGGATTGCTGCAGTCGCCCAGGAGGTGCAGGTAGGACTGAACCACTTCCGGTTGCCAGAGAAGCTCCATGCCCTTCACCGGCTCTGACCGCGGACGGGGACTCGCGCTGAACACAAGGAAAAATAACAATAAGCCATTAATAAACTATGCAATTTCCCCAACAACAAAAATATGAATAAACAAAACAAGCGATATAAAAACCTAAAACATGATTTCATACTTGAATTTTTTTTTTCCATTGTGATTTAACAATAAAGATTGAGGTTCCTTGACGAAAGAAAGATATCATCCTTATTTCCTTATTCATGATTCCATGCAATGACGTACAAATTAATTTAAGAAATCCTGAATTATTCACTTTCTAAAGACATATTCAGCAGTATTAAACGGGCAATTCAGTAAAAATTATCCTTGTTTCTAAATGCCTCTTCCACCGAGTCTCAGCAGATTACAAAGTAGAAATTATTAACTAGTAAATCTTGTTGAACGCTCACCTGGTTCCGGTGGCTTCCTTTCGCTGTTTCTCCGCATTCTGAGCTTCCTTCTTCTTTTTGCTGCCACCGAAACAGCCCAAGTTGTCACCGGCTACACGACAAACAGAAATTTATTTTTTGAAATTGATCCTTGAAACAAGAACTGGTAGTGATACAAGAGCTGGCTTGAAATCTAACCAATTTCAAAATTAGCAAAGCATTTTGTAGGGACCGTTGCGTTGCACTAATCTGAAGAGAATTCAAAAATAAATCAAGATATAGTTTTTCGTAGATCATGTAGGAATTAAACGGCAACATCGTAGTGTCACTTTCTTGACGATTTTAATAATGTGTTTTCATTAAACAAGTAACATTATTACTCGAATGTTACCGTTTAATTTATACAGGGTCCTTGTATTCCTTGATTCCACTATTCCTTGATTTATTTTTGAAAACCCTTCAGCTTAAACAATTTTAGATGAAGATATTGTTAAGTGAATGCATGATCATTAAGATTAATAAACGAGAGTGAGTGAGAAGGGTATTCCGTTACAACATCGACGGTGTGATGGAATACTAACGGGGGAGGGGGGGGTATCAATGACAGAGTTAGAATAGCGAGTTTACCGTCCGCACCCCGCATTAGAGGCTAAAAACTAAAGACGATCGATGTAAAGGAAGATAAGAGAGGGGGACGGACCTGGAAATCCTGGTTTTGCCTGTTGCGGCTGCATCTCGTGTCGATCATAGTTGGGATCGTCCACCTCCTGACACCGGTACGAGAGGTTTCGCAGCACACACACGCAATTCTCCACCGATTTGTTGTCGATGTCGTTCTTGCCGATGGCCGCCTTGACCAGGTGCAGGAGGGCGTCCACCAGACCCTCGGACTGACGAAGCTTGGTGCGGGCGTACTCGCCGGCCGAACTCACATTTCTACACACACACACACGAGGCATTAGAATTAGATAATGAAACACTCTCAAAGCTGAAAATTAAATAATTCTCTTTAACTTTATCTCACCACAATAAAAAAATTCCTGAAATATTACAGTCACCAGATCAAAAAGTATGGGTTTATTGAAATTATGTATTCTAAATTTTTTTCTAACAACTATAAAGACTAGAACGGTAAAAAAAAAACGGTATTTCAAAGACTACGGTGCAAACGGCCCCCAAGTTCGATTCCCGGCGCAGGCTCTCGTTAATTCGACGAGCCTGGGGTGACTAAATGTGCCCCTCCATAAATATTTTTTTAACGCGATTGGAGGGGTACAGAAAATCACTGCAGTGAATTAAAAAAATTGTAAATAACAAATAGAAACGTAGAAGTTGAGAGCCGCACGCAACGCAATGTTGCCCTATTATTCAACAAGAAAATTAGAGGAAAGCGGGAAGGACGAAAGTAAGAAGTTGCAAGTGGTTAACGTCCCTACCTGAGCACTCCGCTGGCGTTCCTAAAGACGGTCGACCAGTAGATTTCTGGCGACTTGTGTCCGTCGGCCACGTCGGCGTTTCTTTCCCACCCCGAATGCGGAATAATGACCGCGTTGATAATGACAGTCAGACCGTCGTCGATGATCGATCGCTTGAGATCCTGAAAAAGAGACAAAATACACCCAAGATTAATATATTTAAAGATGAAATCGGGCTAAAGAATATGAGTTAATAATCCCCATGCAAGTGCCTATCATGACGTGTAATGGGGTGGTTGCACTTTTCACAGGGTTGGGTCCTTTTGTGAAAAGGAACCAGTTCCGGTTCTCGTTCATTCGATGAAAAAAAGGAACAAGTTCCCGTTACAGGTCCTCAAAAATTAAAAAGGAAACCTAGGCGTACCCAAGTTCCACAATTGTAAAAAAAAGAAGCTGGCACAATTCATGTTCAGGCTAATGCTTGTGGTCGGTTGATTCTTTAAATTTTCTATGTTTTAAGTAATGACTAGTTTAGTTGTGTTTAGTAATTGGTGGTCTGAACCCCTCCCCTCAATGTACACATGCGGATAGAAAATTATTCGCTAATTTCGTTAATTTAAATTTGAGAGAGCAAAAAAAAAGAACGAGACACACAAACATGCGCAACACGTGTACAACGCCCAGATAGCACAGACAAGATGACAAAGACGAGATGACGTTTAGTGCGAGTGATTAGTGATGGGTTTGTAAGTACCAAGGTGATATTGACCTCGCAGGACGACAGGTTCCACAGGATGCCGGTGACCAGTTCGCGAACCTCATTGTCTGGAGTTTTGCGCAGGAGACGGATCAGGGCTGGAATGCCGCCAGCATGTTTGATGGCTCGCTGATGGAGGAAACAAGCACGCATCACAGTCAGACTAATAGCAAGTATGTTAGGTGGCGGCGGTGGCGTAAGGATTCATTATTTGCACATCAATTTGACAGGGTGGGATCGCCAAATGAATTAATTACAAATCTACAGAATTTTCAACTGGATAATCCAATATATTAAAAAATATGGACCACGGAGATTTCACTTCGAGTTAAAAATAATGCTTGGGGGTTCAATTTGTAAAAAATAATGGCAAAAAAACACCTTTTATTTTAAAGATGCTAACAGAAAAAAAAAAGAAGGATTGCCGAGATTTGAACTAGCGACCACTAACTTGCAAAATGCCAGAACGCTAGCGATTATGGCAAATGAGCCACTATGACGTCACTCGCTCGCGCTATAAATTTTAATATTGAAACGAATTATTTCGTTTTATTAGAATTATGCAACGCAACCCAGAAACGAATACTAACTGCACGTGAAAATACCATAAATGGAGATGCATGGTTAGAAAATAGTCGAATATATCTTTGGTTTTTCTGGAATTTCTAGAATTTTTTAACGCATTCCAGAATTCCTCGAGCGTCATGAAAATTTGACAAATCAAAATGTACCACGCGTTTTATCCAGCAAAAAAAAATTCAGGTCTCCATGACAAACGCAACCTGGTCAAAAAGAAGCGCCAAAAAGTTGAAACACACAAAGAAACAATAATAAAAGGTTTTTTTTTAATTGTAAAATAGAACTTACTTTGTTCTCATCGTTCTGTCGTCCGTAGGATAGATTTCTGAGCGCGCCACACGAATTGCGGTGAACCTCGTTGATCTCGTGGTTGAGCAGGGCTACCAACGGAGGAATACCACCCAGACTCCTGCAACAACAACAAGAATAAGACACGTCGGACAGGAAACCGCCTCGAGGACAAGGCAAGGAACGGTTGTGTTTTGTCTCGCTTACCTGGCTTTTTGCTTGACGTGGTCATCGCTGAAGCAGAGGTGCTGAAGGTAGGCGGCCGCATTGGCCTTGACGATATTGTTGGGGTGCTGCAGGAATTCGATCACTTCGGACAGATCGGGATCTCGCCACCTCACATCTACGCAGGGGCAGACACAGGATTAATTTATTATTACCATCGGCTACTAAGACTATTATAATTATTCAGTGACAGTTCATTTTGTATTTTCTTCTCATTTAGTAGGTTTTAAGTCAATGTCAAAATAAATATAGATTGAGTTACCAAATAAAGGAAGATATGGCAACAGTCAAAGCCAAGTCAAGGCTGAATTTCAATTTCACGACTGGATTTTCAGAAGCACAAATAATTAGAAGGAATAATTATTTGTGCTTCTGAAAATCCAGTCGTGAACATGCACATCAATAAACACGTGAATATATCCAATTGTTGCCATATCTTATTTTATTTGGTCAAGGAAGTCAATCTATAATTGTTAAACAAAATGGCTCCTAAAAATAGCAATCCTTATACGTCAAAAGAAATATTAAAAATATATTATTAGAAAAAGTCCACCTAGAAAGACAACCACATTAAATCTAATATAAATACTTTTAAAAACCGATTGTAACAGGGGAAACGATATAATAGTGATTAACGACCAACATGCAACCAAAATAAATTGTTATTTTTCTTCCTTACTGGTGTATGCCCATTAAATTATATAAACAGCTTGATCTTCGAAGAAGAAATTACTATATTCGTCGGAGCTGAGTCAGTGAGATAAATAGAAACAACGAGAGATAGAGTGATTGGTGGTGACTGGAAAGAAGACGCCACATTAAGAGAAAAAAAAGACGGAACGAGGCTGACGAGCGAGCGAGCGGATTTTCCTTTTTCAGTCCATAGGTGCCGTTTAAGAGATGTGCCGCAGTGAGAGAACGAGAGATAGAGTGGGTGTAGACAGAGACAGAGAGATAGAACACTAAGTGCAGGTGACCGCATATCCCCCGACGTAACCAGTGTTGGGTTCGGTTCCTTTGGTGAAAAGGATCCAGTTCCCGATCCTATAGCCTGGAACCTTTAAGTTTCTTTTCTGTTCCTTTGAAATAAATTTTTTTAATCGGGATCTAATCCAATTACATTTATTCCGAATTTAAAATAAAAATTTGAGATATATGTAAACTTGCGGACACAAACCAAAAAGCTTTCAACATGTCATAATCTTTAGCCAGTTCTGTTTGATGCTGGAAAATTGTACTCGTACAAAAGTAAATGTTCTGGCCAAAAGGAACTTTTAAGACACAAAAAAGGAACCCCCGTTTCAGTTCCTCAAAATAAAGGAACCAGTTCCCGTTTCAGTTCTTAAAAAAAATTAAAAAGAAGCTAGGTATTTATAAGTTCCTCAAGAAAAGAAAGTTCCTAGGAACGGAACTTATTCGTTCCGTTCCTACCCAACACTGGCAGAGAACTACCATGAACGCGTGGTCAGTGTCAGTGAGTGTGACCTTCGGGTTGCTGCTGCTGTCCATGCGGTTCCTCGCCACCGCCTCCGCCCGGGAAGTCCTGATCTTCGTAGAGCGCGGGTGGGGTCTGATCCGAATAGGAGGTGTTGGGATTGTGCTGCTGTTGTTGCTGCTGGCGGTGGAGGTGGGGGTCGTGCTGGTCCAGGTAGGAGGGTGGCATGCCGGCCGTGCCTTCGTGGTGGTGAGCGGGTGGAGAAATGGGTGCAACGATGATACAAACGAGCGTGACAAGATGCCAAAAACAATAATTGGAACACATGGGGTTGGTGCAACGGGTTAGTGGGTGCGTTGGCAAAACTACACTGGGAAGCAAATAAATTGTGCGTTAAAGATGGTACAAATTCCACTCGCTGTTGATTTATGCGCAGTCAGTTACCATTGCTGCCGTTTTTAGACAAATACTTTATAAGGTCAAGCTAGTAATTCTTCCGGCAACGAAATTCTTAAAACGGTTCTCCAATTTGATTTCGATATCTTGGCTATCACTCACTGCAAACCATTAATGAAATAGTTACATAAAATCGGCTATTTAATGGTGCGTTTTTTAAGTTCGTTGGGACAAACTCGTTAATGGGATAGTAGGTAAGATGGCAAAAAGCGGTCCTACAAATTAATTGGAAAAGGCAGAGGCGAAATTTGATTAGATTCGAGATTAGCAGCAAAAAATCAAAACCAGGCGGCATTCAAGTCTGCACGCTGCGTACATTGTGCATGATTTATACGTGCTAAAACTAAATCGAAAGTTATTCAAGAAACTTTCGATTGAATAGATTATTTGCTTTGTAAAAATTAGACCAGTCAAATCTTTTTTTTTTTATCTTGTCAGTTTTCTAAGACTTACGTGCCATTTACGACTGCATTTAAAATTGTAAACAATATTTAGTTTTATCCCCCATAAATAACACTGGGCGATTAACATTTTTACACTCCAGGTTTTCATCCCTGTTCTACAGATTTGTAAATCAAAATCTTAGGATCTTACGGGCAACTCTATCTTATTACGGGGAAATAAGTTCCCATCAATGTAGTGAATTGCACTACAGGTGATGTTGTACCCCTCGTGTTGCTTAAATTTCACCAGTACCCAGGATCGAATACAGAATAGTCAGTAAACGAGAGCCCTCGTTGGGAATCGAACCCAGGACCGCCGCACCGCAGCCGGTTGCAATACCGACTGGGGAAAACGAATCCAACGCTAATGAAGTATCACCGCACACAATGAAGGAAAGGGGGAGGGACAACGTAAACAGAAAACACACGCCGAGCACACACGAACACAGGAAAAATGACGAAATAAGGTGGCGGAAAGACAAGGAGGATTCCAAACAAGGCAAAAAACAACGTAAAAGCGAAGGAAAGGTCCCCCATCCTACCGTAGTTGGCCCCGGCACCTCCCGGTTGCCCATGCGGACTATGAGCCGTCCCATACGGATCGTAGAAATCCGCCGGCGTCGTACCGCGCGTCAGATGCTGCAACGTGTTATCCAGCTCCTCGTAGCCGGACAGGGGATAGGGAGGCTGTCCGGCCGCCGCCAGGGCACGGGGCAAGGCCCTCTGAGGCAGGGGTGAGGCCGAGGCGGCTGAACCGGGACTGGGCGGGGTGGGTGGACGCTGGGACTCGCTGCCCGTCAGCTCGCCGTAGTTGTTGGCCGCCGGACTGTAGGTAGGAGTAGGGTACCCACCGGGTGTGCCGGACTGCTGCTGGGTGGGCGTGTCCTGCAGGCGCGGGTGGAAGAGGCCGTAGTCGGATGGAGCGCCGGTGGTGGTGGGGAGTGGTGAGCGGGCGATCTGGGCTGCTGCTCCGGGTGGGGGTGGGGGTGGCAGGGGGTGCAGGTTGTGCTCGTAGTCGGCGTAGTTGGCCAGGTGGGGTGGCGGGTAGTGGTCGTAGTTGCGACGGGAACCTGTGAGGGTGGGTGGTAGGTGGTGGTGGTGGTGGTGGAGACAAGAGAGTGGGAGACACACACGAACATGAGCGACGGACGTAGGGAGGCGATCGGGCAAAGCGACGTGGACACACACAATATTGTCTGGAAACAAAGTCCTCTGTGTTGCGACTTACGTTACATCATTAAAAATCATTTGCCGTACTTAACAACATCAAATTGATAGTGAAATTGAAGTGTGTATATCTAATAAATAAAAAATAAACTCTAATTTATTTTAAATGCCCGATAGAAAAGCAATTATATGCATGTCATTTACCTCTCTCGCTGCGCCGAGAAATTTGCCATTTCCATTGACATGTTTATGAGGTAACCCTCTAAAGCTCGGGCTATGTAATGATCTTCTGACCACAAGTGCTCATAACTGTAACTGATTAATATAATCGCCTTTCTATCGGGCATTTAAACAAAATGAAACATTATTTGTTATTTATCAAACTAAAACTTAATACGAAGAAATTTAATAACCCAAATAAATTGAAAACTTACATTATAATTTCTAATGATAAATTAATTATCAAATATTGCACTAATTTCTAGTAGGGGTATTAGACGGTGGTTTATATTCCACGTGACTTACTGGCTTCGCTGCCCGGACTAATGGGCCGTGCCCCATAGTGCATGTACTCCTGCCCCAGAGGCGGCTCCTGTGACCCAGGGCTGGGCGGGCGACCCGAGTCGTAGGTGCCGTAGTCGCTGCGGGCGGCCGGATCGGCCATGCCCACCCCCCCGTAGCCGTAGGGTGCGTAGTCGCTGAGGGGTGGACCGACGCCACCCTGACCGCCGGGACCTCCTACGTTGCCGTAGGGGCTGCCGCTGGTGGGGTCGTAGTCCAGGGGTTGGCCGTCAGGACCGATGTGGCGGAGCTCACGGCTCTTGATCACCTTGGTCACGGTCGTCACCTGAACAATTACAAGAAAATCGATTAAGAAATGTAAAAATTTAAAATATTAAGATTAAGAAATGCTGAGTTCAATAATTAAAAAAAAATTGCACAAGATGAAAATACCTAACTGATTAACAAATAGGTACAGTGTGGTGTGCACTGATTAACGTATAATACCAAAATATACCCTGTAATCGAGGGTTCAAATCCCAACACAGATTCCAAAATGTTGAAGGGAGAGAGAACAATTTGTATGCACTCCTGCCTTAGGAAAGCGATGGAACTATGTACATGTCAAACAAATATTGTAGACTAAAAAAACATCTTTATTTTTATGGCGAATAAAATTAGATGCAGGATATATTCTAATCATCGTCCAAATGGCTAACGCAATAGAGAGCTGGGGCAACTAGCATTAATGTTTCTTTTTTAATGCGTTTGCAACAATTTTAATTAAGTAAATAAATAAACGCAATGGTCCGTCGCTGTAAGAAATTTCTAAAATCCTGCTAACAAGAAAAAATTATAGGAGAGAGATTTTTGGATAACGAAATAGCAATTTGAAAACTACGAAATCACCTTCAAACATCGACAGAGCACTAGGGAAAGGGAGCGCGGTGAGACCCACCTGCTGCGTCCTGTTCTGTGTGGTGGTCCTGCTAACCAACTGCTGGTGCGGTCCCCCCTCACTACTATGCACGCTCAGCTGGGACGAGTTGGGCGAAGGATTGTCTCCGGCGCCGCCCGCGTATCCATTAGCCGGATGCGAGTTGGGTCCGACGCCACCACCACCCCCGCCCATGGAGGAAGGGGCGGGCGAACTGGTGGGGCGGTAGGTGACGTTCACATTGTAGGAGGCGGAATCCTGTGGCTGGGCGTGGGGACCGCCGTCACCGTAGTACTGGGTCGACGAGTAGGGGCTGCAGAGGTAAGGAGGCAGGTTAGAGGGGTACATGACGGAATGCTGTTGTTCTGGGCACACAATTGATAGCAATTTTGAAACAATGGTTGAATTAAATTGAGTACAACTCTTAAATGATTCCGGACAGACGATTTGATTAATCATTTTAAAACAATGGTAAAATTAAAGAAAATAACTAAATTGTTATCACTCCTTTGATCAAAAGAATTACGCTTTAAAATTATGTGTTGGTTGGCCACGTTCGTTTTGATATTCATTAGGAAATTTTAAAATAAAACTGGAGAATGATCACGACAACTCTCATCAATGATCGGATGCAAAGTTTTCATTTTCTTCAATGTAGTCTATTTGGAAATAAATAATCTACAAAATTATTTTCTTGTATGAAATTTTAATTTTTGTTTTCATTTTACAATATATTAGATTGTACCAACATCATTTAAGTAAATAGCGACGTCTAAAAACATTATTCTACAATTAACGATTGAATATTTTTTCAACGAATATAATGTCAGCTATTTTATTTATTTACTGTTTCGTTCGTTTAAACTTTCTTTGGAATTGTTAAAAAAACAACTACATTTTTAAATAGAATTACACAAATAAATATCCGTTGTTAAAAGTGTAAAGGCGTTGGTAAATAATTTATAAAATGTTTTCTGCTTACAAATATTGCGGCATGTTTGAGCCCTTATCTGGTAGAACTCGCCTAGAAAAGAAAAATACAAACACGAGTTTAGATAAGGGTCTTGCCCACCGAAGCAAAGGGCAACGTCTCACCGATAAACAGAACTTTAGATTTAGACGAAATTGGACAAACACAAAATTCATGCAAAGGTGTGGCGAGTGGCACTCTCAAGACAACACCCACAATTTGGTCGAACCACAGGTGGGAAAATCAAACATTTATGGTCTAGTTCAATTCGAAAGCGAAGCAAACAAAATGTCCCGTATACCACCTTTTCTTAAACCAATAAGATAACTTTTCGTGAAAAATAAAAACAGGAAATGCAAGATACGCCCTTTTATTGAATATATCTATCCGCTGTGACCGAGAGGTAACGTGCTCGCTTACCAACCAGCGGAACTGGGTTCGATTCCCAGCAGAGGCTCTCGGTTATTCGACGAGCCTGGGTACCGGCGTCACCCCTGAGCTTTCATTAGGGAGTCCAGAGCTTAGGGGTAGCCTGGCTATTCCAGCTGCCATTCCCCATCCCTTCCCTGCCCCTCGCACATCTCCATAGAGACACGAGGGTGCAGTAATCCTGTAGGGCACTACGGTGATTTAAAAAAAAAATGGATAAAAAATAAAAATGGGAGTATTTTAACAACGCCGTTTCACTTACATTGGTTTTCACAAGACGAATCAGTGTGGTCTAGGCACAGCAAAAATATAACATAACCTGCTTCAAGAAGTTTCATAGAAAAAATATACCAAACAATTTTCAACTCTTCACCGAAAAAACTTTGCGCAAACACAAAAAATTCCAACACAACTCGCAAACAATTTTCCGAACTATTTTCTGTTGATTATCTCGCCAAATACTGCCATGCCTAGTCACACAACTATCAAACCACGTGACATCTAAGGTTGGCCTGTTGACTGCGTCATTGCGAAAGGACACACAAATCTGGGTGATGTCAGGCACGTATTTCTTTATTATTTACTCGATGGGGTAAAAAAAAAAACCTGACCACCAAATCTTACTTTGTTTACTCTTACTGTCTCAAGGTGATCAAGAAATAATTTTTTAATCAGCTCTTCAGTTTCTTGCATCGGGGAAGGCTATCGACAAACCGGTCGACAAACAGGTCGACATCGTTTCTATTTAATTGTTTCGATAATTTAAAACCAGCTCTTCTCGAGCTGTTCTCAGTCAGTAAATCAAAGAGGACAAAAGATCTAAAATGCAAGTACGCTACTAGATTTTTACAATAACGTTAGGATCAAGTCTGTAAAAAGTATGGCGCTTTGGACAACTCAAGCAACTAGTCGAGGACGAAAATGTCCTATTTTTTCATCAATACTTGTTGCTGATAAATAAAAATATTTACAACCACAGTGGATACCACTATTATTTTGCTACCAGTTAACGTTCCAGTTCCTCAAAAAAAAGGAACCAGTTCACGTTTCAGGTCGTCAAAAAAAGGAACCAGTTCCCGTTCCAGTTCCTACAGAAATAGAAAGAACCTAGGCGTTCCTAAGTTCTTCGGAAATGGCACCAGTTCCTAGGAACAGAACTTCCCTGTTCCGTTCCTATCCAATACTATTTTTTTTTTATAATTCACCGTAGTGCCTAGTGCACTACAGTATTACTGCCCGCTCGGATCTCTATAGAGATTATTTGAGGGGAAGGTGAGGGAAGAGGGATGCAGCTGGAATAGCCAGGTTGCAGAATCCACCCCTAAGCTCTGGACTACTCCCTAATGGAAGCTCAGGGGTGACGCCAGTAGCCCAGGCTAACGAATAAACGAGAGCCTTCTAGGGGAATCGAACCCGGGACCGTCGGCTTCTTAGGATGTTGCCATACCCACTGAGCCATCGGAACGTACTGGTGTCTCGGTCGGGAATTGAACCCGCGATCACGGCTGTATTAATTAGTCCATGACGCCAACCACTACACCTCTTCTAGCCCTTGCAATTCGTTGTCCAAATACCAACACGTCGCTCCGAAATTCCCCAACCACCTCGCAACAATTGCACCTTGTATTCTTCCAGTTGGTAGCACACACGAACAGGAGTGCAGATGCCGCTAATTCGTTTACAACTGGTTGGCAGGACTGGTATCGAAGCACGGCGACGGTGGTGGAGCACACACAAATTGGCAGCACTGTCAATCCAATTAGAACTAACCGGATTATATTGACGATTGGACCCGAGTTTTGCGGCGCCTGAGCCTCGTGTACGGCGGCTACACAACGTTTATGGTTCTTAGTCTTAAGTCTTCACGCCCCGCCTTTAGTGTTCAGGTGATAGATGAAGATAAAATGCAATAAATGTATACAGTGTAATATAGTCGGGTCAGCTATACTGTTTATCCTTTCTCTTGACGGTGATTGGTCAATCAATATACATGTACAGTAGTAGGGACTTGCACACCAATCTGACAGCAAATGATCACAAGCAGTGTTGGCGAGTGATGTCCGAAAACGGGACTTTACTTCAGTTACTTTCATTTTTGAGTAACTTTAACAATGGAATCTAATACTATAAGACTGAAAGTGGTGTCTGTCTGTGTGAAGCCAGCACGTGACCAAAACTGAATTTATACAAAACACGTGCAGCGCAATAAAGAGATGTAGGCATAGAAACTAAACTCTATTAATTGCCAAA
>JAUJYS010002685.1:0-14300 GCA_033995665.1 Melogona broelemanni | reverse complement strand
AATCTGCCGTGGGCGAGCGTAGTTTCCGCGGTCATGAACTGCTTTCGTTGTAAAGTTGCGTTCGATTGCCTACTTTGTAGATTGCTGTGCCACCTAGTGGGAGAAACATCCAAACAATTTATTTTCAATTTGATAACGACTACAGGGGGTGTTGGGCAGACTGTTCCCTTTGGAAGGACTCCGGTCTGCTTCCTTCATGGCGTCAGAGTTGTAAATAACATATTTTTTGTCAGTTTCAGCGCGCGCTGAAACCCGCGTGCTACTCGTGCTTTTAGGAGTAAACATTCGCCTATAAATGGATGAGAGAGTGCTGTGCGCTACTTCACATGGCGGGCATGGCAGGCCAGTATAAAATTTAAATAAGGCAGGACGACCCCCAAGGGACGCTGATCCCCGAGTCATGAGCAGAAGCCAAAAGTTGGTATGTTTATTAGTCTACTAATAAAATATCGCGTTGTTTTCATTTGCATGTGGATGAGCCCGAAGCCATAGCAAGACACATAAGTTGAAAAAGGTTGGCCTTTCTTTAGTTTTTGGCCGCGTCGTTGAATGTCGGGTAACGTAAATTCAAGAATAGAGTCCCCGTGCCGGGAATTGAACATGAATATACAAATTTCAGAGGCTTTTAACCGTCAATTAAAGATTAATTTTTAAAAGAAAACATTTCATGGAATGACTTCCCTGGACTATTCCATTAAATGTTTTTTAAGGTTTTAAAATTGATTTTATTTTGGTAATTTTTTAATATTTTGTAAAATGATTTTGTATTTTGCTTTATTTATATGACAAGCCGCGTTATTGCGGCTTAAAAAATTATTATTATTGATTTTATGTTGCCATTTATTTTATTTTGCTATTGTATAGGCTTACCTGGATTTTTTTGACAGGTTTATTCATATCAAATTTTGTTCTATATTTTTTTATTATGTTTATCTTTGCTGGACCAAAAACAAAAAATTCAAAATATTGCGTTATTGTGGTTTTAGAAGATATGCTTATACATTTTTGCCATTTTATCGGATTACCTGGATTTATTTTGGATTGATCTCGCCCCAATTCCAGGACTGATTTCGCCCCAAATAAATAGATACATATTTTATTTTGTTCGTCTTAGGTCGACCTAACAAATTTTGCAAAATGGCCACATAAGAGTGTTTCGTTAATTCGATCGCACGTGTGGAGTGTAAACGGCGAGAAACGATGCGTTTGGTCACCCTGTCCATATTATCTGATCGTGTGAAATGGGAATGGGGGAGTAAATACAGACACACGTGCAACCCTGCTGGTTAGCACGTGGGTTATATTCCGGATGTATACGTAAGGGTCAGCTTCGTAACTGCATCGTTGCACCCCCAAAGGCACTGCGACGTGCGGATGGAAAGGGGGTGGGGGTGGAATACGAAGATCTTCTGCCGGAAGGCCTTCTTTCAGTAATCCTGTATACACAACAGGGTCCTCCTAACTAACCGTGGGCCTAAACGTAATCCTCCCTTTTGAGAGAGACTTGTCATGAGCGTGCTTGGATTACATGGAAAACCTTTTTTTCTCATAGTAGACTTCGCATGATTTTTGGCGGTTCAGTTTTTTAGAGGGGAAGTCAAGGAAGCGTCGTCGGATGACCGACTCCACACACGTTGGCACGATCTCGTACAGCACTCTAACCTTATAGCTCTTTGTTTAACGTGCATATTAATTTTTGGACCGGGCATGTGCCAAAGGGGATTTATTTATGCGCTGAGCAAGATGTGTTGTTTTTTTGTTTTGCTGGCCTGTAGCAATATCCTCTTGAGAAATGGTGTCCTTTTAAATGTGATGCCCATTTAAGGAATCCAAAATATGTGGTAGTTGACTAGAACACGTCCTTTAAATTTGCTTACGATTAAAAAAGGAATAACTAACGGTTTTCAAACTGACAAATGCATCACATTATTTCGCGAAAGTTTGTCGTTTGGCACGACATCCTCAATTTTTTATTACAATTTATTTATCTAAGGGCAAACAGCATTACACGAAAATTGTATACAGAAAAATTTAGTAAAAGGTTTCCCATTTAAAAAAGGGGTTTCAGCTCCATGAATTGAAAAGCTGAATTGGAAAAAAGAAGCTTGGAACGAACAGAAATGTCGCCGGAATAGTTCATCCACATGTTAAACTTGTTAAGCCTGTTTTCATAACGTCGACAAGATTAGGTAGGGGAGTGGGGGGAGTGTGACTTCATTCATGTCCGTTCACGTCGGACCAGGCTGGACAAACTGGACAAGGGTGCAGCACCCTGTTTATGTTGTTGTGGACGGGAACGGGCTGCTGCTGGGTGACCAGAGGCTGAATGGGGAATTTTCATCCATCTCTCCCTCCCCCCTTCCCAAGCCCTTCTCCTATTACCACTTTTGTTATGATTTTTGGTCGAGCGTGTTATTGTTACAGCGCAGTTCAAACATTTGGGGTTTTCGGGGGTTCTGTCAACAAACCGCGAGAATTAAATGGAGATGGGATCGGCGCTGGGATGTTACAACCGTCCCCCGTCCCCCCCCCCCTCCCCCGTGTCTTTTGACGTTTTACAATTAAGGCCACTTCTGATGGCACTCGCGACAATCGCGGCGGCAAGTTGCACTGGTAGCAAGCTGTGCTTTTTCTATTTCACGAGTTTATTATCGCGAGACCTACAGGGGATGGACAAAATAATGGAAACCGCTCCTAGAAGGTGCACAAACAGATATGTTTCCATTATTTTGTCCAAACCCTGGAAATATGTGTGGTATATAACTTGCCAGTAACAATTTCAAACTGATAAAATATTAAACAGTGGTACCTTCGGCGGCCTTTGTTCTTTCTTTAGAATTTTACCATTTAACCCAATAATTGTACTTGGTACAAAAGTCGTATGTAGAAGTTACACGCACTTGAATAATTAATTAGTGATTGTTACATTTGACTTTTACTGGTATTTTGAACTGCTGCTTTTTAGAATTAAAAATCGAACTAATAAATTAGTAAATAAATAGTTTAGTCGAAGAAAATCAGATTGTGAGAAACGTTTAATTCGATTCTCGTTTAATGATCATCGGACTTTATTCGATTCGTTTTGACATTTACGTTACGTTTAACATTACGTTTTGACATTCTTGGCGTGTTGACTCACGTACTATTTTAGTTTGTCTTTTGCAGTAAACGTAAATCCTACGTTTTATACTTCTTCAAAAATTCGAGAAAACCTGAATCTAGAGGTATTTTCACAAAAAAAAAACATGCTGACTTCTTGATTCCAGTATTCCAGAAATGCCTCTAGCGTAATGTCATGGCATTAAATAAACAGTTCAATGATCTTTTTTCTCTCCACTTCCTTGTTTGCTTCATAAGCGGGGTTAGCAACCATTTGCCAAAATGACCTATTCCAAATATTCTGTTTGTGTGTGGTTAACTGCGAGTATGAAAGTCGGGTCCACTAACAACCAGAGCAGAGGTTCCATTCTGTTGCCATGCTAGCCATTTTAAACAATTGTCGAACAAAATGGGGCAAATGCATTTACGCCTCAACGTGGGTCAAGTATTTTACCTACTTGTGTTTACCCTTGAAACTTTTCGCTTTTCGCGTCAATCCGAACGAAGTTTGAGCGAATTAAAGTAAAGCGTTCGACCGGAGGTACTTTTTTAACACGGGGAAACCTGCATTGGATTTCGCTCTCCCAAGCGTGCCAATGTATCCAGTGGGTCTCAGGAGGATCTCTGAAAGAACGCTGGATTATGACTGGAGCGAGTGGGCGGTGGCCGTGCCTATGTCCCCGGCATAAATATTCGTTATCCGCGCCGATTGCACTCATTACTAAATTGAATGTTTCTCTTCGTTGCCAAAAGAAAGTGGATCTCGACCAAAGAAAACAGCACGTTGGATGTTGCTGCGCCCAGTTACTTTCGCTTCCTGAGACCCCGGGGTCCACTCATGTGTTTCACTGCTGTCTGAGCTTTGGTGACCAAAGATTTTTTTGTCGATCCGATATTCAAAAATATATTGTCAAATGGCGATTATCAAGCGAATGGCTAACATCAATTGTCAATTTACAGGTAGAACATTTGATTTGCTCGACGGAAAATAAAGCAGTCCTATTTTCGTCAAGCGGTTTGTGGGAGCTACAGAGTGAACCTTTTGGCTGAACGATGTGAGCGTTCTCGAAGTTTAATAGCGCAAGTATAGATATATTTTTCCTGTGTGGCAACGCCATCAATTTAACAACTATTAACAATACGAGTATGTAACAAATATCAAAACGTTATGTTAATGAAGTGCGAAGATTCCAAGTAAAAATGCAAAAATAAAAATGAGAATGTAAAGCTTGGAAGCATCGAAGCATGTCGCATATGAAAGTCCCCCTTAAATGGGCTGTAGTGAGCTTTATTTGTTCAATTGAATGTCTTATTTTTTTATTCAAATCGTTCCCCAATGTCTGAGGTCGGGTCTCTGGTGGCCATAAGCAGGACCGGCGTCACGAAAGGAACAACAAAGTCTGTTGCCAAAAACGTTGACTTGTCTGTGTGTGTTTGCGCTGTGAGGGGGTGGTAGCGGGCGGGTGGATGATGTATAGGAGAAAGAGAGAGAATATCGCCCGGTTATGCGTTCGGGGAGTTGGCGTCTGTCATTTAAGATAATTGGCTCTACGAAACGCCTGTCGTATAACAGTAACGACGCTCCAATTTAATTTACGCGCCAAACGCCGCCGTACACGCGGATAAAACAAAGACTTCGGACGCGAATAAACTGTCCGGACCAAAATTTAAATGACCGTTACCGCGTTTTAATTACGTTAATTTCGTTCACGCACCGTACATTTATTTTTCTCGTCATCCTAGCCAATAGGATCACTTTTGACTCGACTGTTAGCGTTTCGTGAACGGGCACTTTCCACATTCCACCGTTATTAACTATGACGCCGTTGGCTCAGGCGAAATTTACGTCATCTGTGAATAATATATCTCAGTGCGCTACATTTTTTTGCTCGCGTTGCGCAGTACGTGTAAATTAAAGTCTTTCTTTTATTTTGCCCGAACAGTACGTCCATTAATAACAGTCGCTACACAGCTGAGACAGGCTAATGAACGCTATCATTACGCTCCCGAAAAAAATCTTAGTTTTGAGATGATTGAACTATCCCCCACCCCGCTCGAATTTGGTCGCAAAGAAATTAATCGAAAAAATAAATTTTTACTCAGTGAGGATTTCAATTTAATTTTTTTTTTTGCTTAAAAGAAAAATGGCCAATATTTTGGTTGCCTTTTGAGTTGTTAAATTTGAGATTTTTTATTATTACAGATTATTTTTCTAGCCTCCACTTCTGTGATTAGCCTCCACTTCGGTATGGCTAAGGGGTGGGGATAATCCCCTAATTGGAATGATAGCATGTTCTTGTTCATTTTTTGTTTAAGAATATGTTAATAAAAATCAAAATCAAATCAATATTTACCTCTAGATTTCTCTAATAAACGTCCTTGTGATAAAGATATCAACTTTAGTTTATTGAAGAAAAATAATTAAGTTTTTAGTATATGGTGCAATCTCCGAATTCGACAGATAGTTCTGTTTAAATTTTCGTAATATAAAATTTGTATTTTATTTCGGATGGTTTTTCGTGCTCTCTGCATTTGAAAATTTTAGACAACTTTTTTCAAGATTTTCGTTAGCGGAGCGCGAATTTATCAGCGCTATATTCGTCCCTTTTTCAGTTTTTCTCCCCCATTTCCAGTAGTATTACGTACATTTCTCATTTCTGTGTACGTATAGTTCTTCATTAAGTGCGTATAGTACGAATGTTTTTGGCGCGACGCACCCCACCCAGACTCACTCAGCCCGAGCGCACCCCCATAAATCGCGCGCCGACGCAGCAATTGATCCAGCCGGAGCTGACAACTGCCTAATAACGAAATGAGTTCGCTGAGCACGCCTTCGATTCCGCTCTGTCAATTGCGAGACCCAATGTGGTTCGCAACTCGATCGCTCGCCGCCGTCCCAAAAAATAAAAAAAGAAGGAAATGCCCGAAAAAAATTATGGCCGACTTTATATAGTTGCTTGAGTTACTGCTCCTTTTATCAATTACCCGTACTTAGCAGTGAAAGTCTACAAACTTGGTGGGTTCATTATTTATTAACCTGGTTGGCAGAACCATTTGACGTGTTTCGAAATAGTATATTATGTAGTGCTCTTTTGTTTGCGAGTGTGTAGCTTAAAAATGCCGCAAACTGTTGAAAAATAATTATAACGGATAATTTAACACGTTCTATATTACTTAAGATTCGTGGCCCGGACGCTCGTTAATCGTTTAATTGATTCTTGTAACGCTTGAACAATATGTGAAAGGGGCGGTCGTCGTAGCCCAGGCGGAAGAGCACCCCGCCTGTGGATCGACGAACCCGGGTTCAGTTCTCGTTTCGGTCTCGCGTTTATTCTGTCCCGAGTTACAGGTGAAAATGCAACCTTCTGCAAATGCTTAATCGTTTAGAGGGGTACAGTATATCTTGCTTGAATATTCAACATTACCTTGAACCACCGTCATCATCGATTACAATTTGAAGCACACAAAAAAAACACATAGTTTCGCTCTTAGCTTACTGATACTCGGTAACGTTTTTATTAATCACTACATTCCTTCATCAGCGAGACGCAATTAATTCAAATAAATTGCAAAGAAAATTTTTGACGTAGAACTTTGCACTGTATGATTAATTGTTGATTCCCTTCCCTGCCCCTCACATAATCTCTATAGAGATTCGAGGGTGCAGTAATCCTGTAGTGCACTAGGCGCTACGGTGATATAAAAAAAAAAAAAATTAATTGTTGAGCATTACCTTAGTTTAGCGAATTAATCACTACTCTTTATTAAAAATAAATACAGCATCATTTGAGTTATAAATAAATACAGGTTTTTGAGTGACTAACTTAGCTAGTAGGGGATGAACCCGGGTAGAATCGTCGTCAAATCGGCCAATATCAACTTTAACCAGAATCAGTTTTTTTTTTCAATATTTCATTTTTTCCCCGCTTTCTATAAATACGGTCGTCGGTCGTCGAGCGATTTCGACGCCGTCTAGACTAGATAGATTTTGCGGTCGCATTGGAAACCGCTTCATTTTCACTTTCGTCGTTTTGATGGCGTGGTGTTGTTACATGTATGTGCAGCGTCTGCGGAACTAGCGAGTTGTGCCAAAAAAGTATAAGCCTATTCAGCGATGGGCGTGGTAACCGACTGTCTGCGCCGCATGTCACCGACTGCCGATAGACGTTGGTGCCGCTGTCAACCTCACGTATAGTGCCGTAAACAAAACCCTGGGTGCCAAATTGTTAACTACGAGTAATTACATGGTATATGACCGAGTTTTAAAACGGGAGCGCCACAATGGTGCTACTCTGTAATAATGAATTTGGTATCTTTACTGTCTTTGCTGCTGTAAAAAGTATTTGTGTGTGTATTCATTTAAAGTACATGTATAATACATTTTTAATTAAAAAAAAGTTACGAAATTCATGTTGCAAAAATAAACATTTTAAAAATTAAACACTGACCGAGTTTAACGAATATTTGGGGGTTCAAATCTCTCAGCAACTACGAGACATTTTTTTCTTCATTTAAACGTTTTATAACTTTCTATCGCAGAATGATGGGTATAAATATTGTGATTTAAAAAAAATCGAACTATTAAATAAACAAATATACAACACTAGTCGACTAGCGTAATTGTTTATTTATTTGTTAGATATTTAATTAATTTATTCATTTGTTAGATATTTAATTAATTTATTCATTTGTTAGATATTTAATTAATTTATTCAATTGTTAGATATTTAATTAATCTCACATGTGCCTCTGCGTGCTCACTCAGGTACTCAGTTTAACGATTTATTTATTTGTTTATTCAAACGTTTGTTAACTCAAAGGTTTTAGTTGTGAAACTCGATGAAAAATCTCGCAAAAAAAAAGTAAGTCGTGTAAGTATTGTTGATGTCTCAATAGACTTATGTATCAGGAGGAAATATGTACGGAGTTAGTCAGAAACAATCGACAACTCGACACGCGGTGAAAACTACACCGGGGTATATATGCCATGGTGAGGGCGGAAGCTAACGGACGTTTCCGAGACGATAGCGATCTCGTTGGAAAAAAATGTCACGATCAAAAATAGAACGAAAAACAATCTCGCTGACAGGCGCTGACACTTTTGACGCGTCATGTCTAATCGCCTATGCGCAACGTGCCCCCGCCGAGTTAATCGTTGCGAGCATTATATGGTGGGGAATGCGCTGCGAGGGTTTCAAACACAGGGGGGAATTTTCGGAGCGAACGCAGCATGCGGTGTTGGATAACAACTCCACTATAAAGCGTCATGTACGTGTATACGGCGATTTTTTAGTTGTGATGTTCCTTTGTGTTTGCGTTTGACGATGAATATTTTGGCTAATGCCTCGATGATAATGCTAGTTGTTTGAAATTAGTCTGCTAAATTAGTTTATATTGTCCGGAGGGGTTTTCTCTGCAGAATGTGGTGCGTTGAGCGATCCTGGCGGTTGTAACTTGTACTATTTCGGTCATTGTTATTTCCGTAGGGATTTAGGAACTGTCGGTTAGACCGCGCGGGTCACGTACGGGGTCAAGGGCCTGGAGACAGTATTATTGATTGAGTGTTCGACAAAATATGTTCCCCTTTCCGTTTAGGTTAACCTATCCGTTTAAATATAATTTTTTTTTAATTCCGAATCACTGTAGTGAATAGCACTACAGGAGCTTATTTTACCCCTCGTGTCGCTGTGGCAATGTGTGAGGGGCACATTCCAGTACCACAGGATCGAATAAACGAAAGCCTGTTAAAACATCGAGGGATACTTGTTCGTAGATGTTTCAGTCTTTGATTTGAGACAGCGTTTCGCGGCGGTGGTCCGACCCCTCGGTTCGCACCTTACCTTGCCTCGCTCGCTAAAAAACAAAAAAAAATATTTTTTAAAAACTGAGATCGAAGTGAACGACGCGTCAAGTGCCGCTCTGCGTTGAGCGAGTTGCCCAGGCGATCGCCGATTGGCTGGCGTCAATTCCCCGAGCGTGGCGCACGTGCACGACGGGAGAACGAGTTCGCGCGCGGAGCCACCAAAGTAGCGCAGCCCGCTCACTTCCACATAGGCGGCTCTTTCTCTCCATACATACAGGTATATATATAGAACAAACTGTTCATATTGTTTGATGGACGAGTTATGAATGCAAAATATTTCACCGCGCCTTTCCTACCCCAGCCTCCTGACTCGGAAAAAAAAAATCGAAAAAGAAAAAAGAAATAATGTAAGAAATTGGGAGGCGACGCGACAATATATTTTAAACCGTAATCGAAAAGATGTCAAAATCGAATTGCTTTCTGCTCTCCGCCGTGCGGTGGTGGCTAAAGGTATCGAGCGAGACTTTATATAGCGAAGAGGAATAGGGTTGCAATGAGGGCGGTGAAGCGAAAGACAAAGTGGTTAGAAAAGAGAGAGAAAGAAGAGATACATGTACATTCGACTTTGGAGACCAAACAAAGAAATTGTGTCTCCAAATCCACTGATGCTCGTAAAATCTTTTCTCAAATCAGCAGAAAAAAAAAACTTTCTTGCGCGACTTTGAGAAAAAAAGACGTATGGCCCAGTAAAAAAAAAAAGAAAAATATGATAGACCGATAGAACGACAAAAATATCCTAACCGAACAATTTTAGAGGTCCTCCGAAAATGTCATAAAGCATATTTTGCCACTACAGGGTCAATTCACGTAAGCTTGATCGACTTTGGATGCCCGACCTTTTCACCTGAAACCTTTTCCCCACCACCGGCTATTCTTAATGCGTTTCCCTCGACATCTAACGATATCCCGACATCAGAGTTTCCACTGCAACACTTTTGCTCTGTTTTTTGAGAAATTAAGGTAAGCCCCCCCCCCTCCTCCCCACGCCTGAGCACATTATATAGACACGACGCGCCCGCGTGTGTAAATAAATATAAGCGTATGGTTGAGCGTGCGTTCAAATGATAAAGCGCATCATACATCAGAATTAAATATGATGCGAGCCCATTAATATTCATTAGCGGGCTTGATTCAGGAGTCAAGGAAAAATGCTGTTGCCAACATTTATTTTAATGTCACGAGATAATCAGGGGACCTCCCTCTCCACCACTAGCCTTACAATTTCTGTTCAAAAACCTTTGAATACTTTCTTGAAAAATTGACCACGGATTTAATACAAGTACATATTTTATTAAACGTGAATACGTTTGCAAACTTGCTTAAAGTGCCTGCAAACCAAAAAACACAAGAAGACTGATGTGGCGTCACACTTTCGACGCAAATCACACACACACAACCTCACTACGACATTAACCAGTCGATATCCTTTACCCAATCACCTTTTACACATTCGACGGAAATGACACACAACATCACAACGCCATCTACCCATCGATATTCTTTGATAATAAAAAATGACTGACTCCACGACTTCGCCGCCGCAATTTCTTTTATCAGGCACGGGTCTCACTGCTGGGTCACTCGCTCATACTTCCATTCCGTAGGAAGGTACGAATTTTTATCACCCGAAAAATTCGGGAGGCACCCGCCAGAAACCGAACACACGATCACTCACCACTACACACCACCGATACCTCCTAAAATAAATGATGGTGCCGGTACTCTCGTGTCTAATTTACCTATTTAAGGCCACCGAGTCTTAGGAGGACATAACTGCGGCCACATTCGTCTAGTCACTGCTGCCACTTCCAAAAATTCGATTTCGCCCACGCCTGCTGGATGCGCCCTTTTAAGTTAAGACAGATGAGAGCAATACTTTTGAATGAGTCTTTCGTATGAAAATACGGTGTGCCATAAACCATTCTTGAATATTTTTTTCTGGAGACACAACAAGACTGAGCGCGCAAATTGAGCAACAGTTGGTGAAGCCATCATAACCCCCGAGTCAATCCGAGGGTTGCTCACCGTATCAGGTGCTCTTGTCAAGAGCCAAGCGTTGGTAAATTGACGCTAGTTACTCTCGGTCAGATTGCAACCCTATGGCAACGGACAATGAGAGCCCGTTGCTGTCATCGGTTGGTCCGTCTGTGCGCCGCGTCTGGCTCTGTATACCTTTTACCGTCAGTCCCATCCGAAGACAAATAGCGCTTTTAAATGTGGGTGTCTCAAGCAAACTTTTGATTTTTACTAAACGAATTAAAATAATAAAATGCCAATTGTAACCATCTTGTCCAAGATTTGTAAAGATAACACTTATCTTTAAAAGTCTTGCATCTTATCGATGCCAAACACAATACGAATAAACAAGCAAATTTACGAAACTTTGCTTTAAACTCTGATTAAAACAACCCCTCATTTTTGTTCTGCTCGCCATAGTGGTAGACAGACTTGCAATGCGATAATCCCGAGTTCGATTCCCGGTATGGTAAATTAAGCAATTATTAGAGCAATTATTGTGTTATGAATGGTCGAAGTTCCGCGGAAGACTGTTCAAATTGACTCAGCAGCGGTTCAAGAGATACGGATCATTGTACCAGTACCAATACCGTGGACGTGTATTTGGTATTATGTAAGATGAGAAATGATCAGCAAATTTTTTAGCGTCCTAACCGTCAAGTGACCGCACAAACAAACCCATGAAAGTGTAACTGAATGAATTAATGTCAAATCGAGGGATTTATTTAATTCCATAAATATCAGCCCGGCTCGGTTCGGTTAGAGCGGCCTGGTACCATAACGCCGTAACTGTCTACGTGTACGTGCTGATGCATTTCTAATGCTAATGCAAATATGCGTTCACGGGGACACGATGAAAGATAGGCAGAAGGTGTAGGAGGAGGGTGGAAGGTGGGAGGGGAGGTGCGAAAGAGGGTGGTGGTGGTGATGTTGGGGGGGCAACCACGGGCTGGGCGAGGATTATAAAAATGCAAATTGCGGAGCTTTACATGCAAATGTCGCATCGCGCATTTCAACTTCCATTCTCTCGTTTTCTGCCGTACACACGGCAGACATCTAAAATACAATGATTTTGGCGCGAACGTGTGTTTCTTCTGCTGCGGGTGTCTGCTCGTACAAGATGTCCTTGATGTTGCTGGCAAATCGACAGCTCAAAAACATTATTAACACTATTAAGCCATGTTTTCCGTTCCGTTGATTTTGCTTTGAAAATTAATAATTTTTGGAAAAATATCACCTGAAAACCATGTTCCATATTGTCTCGTCTATCACCTAGAAAAAATTTAATAATGAGTTAGGACGTCCATGAATCAAAACGAAAGGGACGAAGTCCCTTTCGTTGTATCGTTCGTATGGAACCTTTTCCTAGTTAAAAAAAGGAACCATTTCCTAGGTTCACAACACTACAAATACGGCATTAACACAAGCATTTCCCTTGTCTTCCTCCTCCAAGATAAGAAATCGTTTATAATATAAGAAGATATTTGAAATTCTTAAGTTCTCGTGTATCTAATTAATAAAAATTATACAATTAATGCGCGAATACCAAAGCATAAAAAAAAGATGATCGAGTACCTTTTCTGTACAAATTCGAGTATAATTTTAGTGGGCCCATCCAAATGTTTGTATGATGTTTGCGTGACATTGTTCGTGCTGTGTATGCAATCGCAGTTAAAATGTTCTGAATGTCGTGCACTTACAAACTGCAAAACGCTTAAACTTAAAATATGTTTAAACGCACTATTTCTCCAGTGCTTCCAACCAATTGCATAATGCATTTCTCCTTTTGGGTGTCCATCGCCTGTGTTCAATTTGGCATCATCCACGACTATAGAACGATCACCCTGTACAACACCGAAAAACAACAGCTGCTTTCGACTGCTGCTTCCTGAAAGAAACTGTAGGCACTGGCAAGCGAAACCCTGGACCCAAGCGACTGTAACAAAAGAAAGGGAAACCTTGAAAATCTATTCACCCAATATTGAACGGAATAATGTGAAGATGATGCTTTTACGCTGTGCAGACAGAAACTGTCGACAGCTGTACCGGTACGAGTATTGACTGAGATGAGAACATCCTAGTTGTTCTTTGGAAAAAATAAACTCTGACCGTGCGGTTAAAAAAAGGTACATATTATTAATTAATATTTATTAAAAAAATATATTTCATTAATATAAATTAATTTTGACAATAAAAATAAAATAAAGAATACTTCTGTGTATGTGCACTATTGCAGCAGAATTAATACCGTATTATACGATCATTTTCTATTCAAAGACATTTACGAAAGAAAAACATTTAGCCTAAGACGTATCCCGACCATGAATACCGACTGTAAGCAGCCCAGCAGACAAGTGGACCAATTTCTCTCTAGCCTTCCCCATCCCCACCCATATTTCGCTACTTGTGTTGCCATGGCAACAGATACATGGCAAGAGGATGGTGGATTAGATAAAAAAAATGTAATGGCCAAAATGGGTCGAGTAAACGAGCCTCGGTCCCCGGAATTCGTTCAGATTACGGCCCCGAATGTCGCACATGCTGCTTTTAATTCTAAAGAGACGATATCTGGGTAGGCACGCGCGGCCGGCACATATGACCGGTCGCTCACAAAAGAACATCGTCTACACCCCACCCACACGCGTATATATATCCTTTAGATGGCAGCGCGGACGTATTTATGTTAAGGATACAACCAGGAGGGGTGGGGGATGTACGACGGACAAATGAGCAACTGCATGACTAAAGAAAGGGAAAAAGCTATAGCTGACCGAGCTGGATGGACGGACACCAGTATAGATATGTGGAGATGCGGGAGTGTCACTTGTCAGATGTCCCAGGGAAATTGGGATTTCTAGAACCATAACAGTTCTGCCTTCCTGACAAAAGAGGCGCAGATATGCATGCACATTGCGTCTTATGTTCCGATATAAAGTTAAGGTTATGTTCAGAGTGTACAATGCAAATGGGAGCGCTATGAAAAATAAAATTGTAATTGTTAGCCTTTAAATATGTGGATTGTTACGACACACAGTATACTGCCATTATAACAAGTCAATGACATTGTCACTCCAAACAATGATGAATGAATAAACGTGTAAATATTAATTAAAGTAACTTGTAATCATGGCTGATTAGCATAATTGCACATTTATCAGAATACATGTAGATTAGGTAATTTTTTTTAAATCGTGTTGCTTCGTAATTTTAAGAAGAAGATAGAGAGGGATATTAGGTTACATAGATATTGAAATAGATTTGTGACCTAATCCTATAAAATAAAAGACACTTCCAGCTGATTTGTCAGAACAAAAGATCTGTC
>JAUJYS010002684.1:0-14302 GCA_033995665.1 Melogona broelemanni | reverse complement strand
TAAAAAAAAAAAAAAAAAAAGCTCAGGGGTGACGCCAGTACCCCAGGCTAACGAATAAACGAAAGCCTGCGCCAGGAATCGAACCCGAGACGTATATTGCCATACCCACTGAGCCATCGGTACGTACGTTGCTCAGGCCAGAGGGTTGGTGGTATGAAATTGGGCGTTTCTTGCTGCA
This sequence comes from Melogona broelemanni, assembly GCA_033995665.1. Lineage (NCBI taxonomy): Eukaryota > Metazoa > Arthropoda > Diplopoda > Chordeumatida > Chordeumatidae > Melogona > Melogona broelemanni. Next base: position 14,124 of record JAUJYS010002684.1, on the reverse strand, counting down.
GAAGAGCAACCGGTGTGCTGGGGGCTGGGGCTCCATCTTACCACCAACCCTCTGGCCTCCGAACAGTCCCGACCTGAATCCGGTTGACTACTACGTTTGGGGAGATCTCCAAGAAATAGTCTACCGCGAGAAAGTCAACTCAATCGAAGATTTGTGTCACCGAATCATAATGGCGAGGAATGAACTTGATCAGCGCGTAATTGACCAGTCCGCGTCAGTCGCCAAAATGGCGCGCTCGACTTCGAGCCTGTGTGAATGCAGAAGAAGGCCTTTTCGAGTATAAAATGAAATAGCCAAAATGCTTGGATATTTATATTGCCTATTTGTAAAAAAAAAAATTGAAATGAATTGATAAAATATTTAAGGAAATATGACTAAATATATTTAGGTACGCTTTTTTATGGACCACTCTGTATATATATTGTCGCCGCTCGGCGTCACCGAATTCTAATGACCAAACACACTCGCCGACTTGAATGACGTGCAGAAATATAAATAAAACATATAGAGGTCGCTCGCTAGCTCTCTCGTACACAGGGGCGTCTGTTTGTCCAATTGATAAACAGGGACATTAAAAATTGGGCCGTCAACTTACACCGTTTTTGCAATGATAGTTTCGACTTAAACGGACATAATTTAAAGCCACCCTGGAAAACGTGGTAACTAAATAAATTAAACTACACACGCGTTCGTTCACCAATTGACATAAAAAAAAAGTTCTTGTCAAATTTTCAGGACTATACCTTCTAGGATTAAAATACTACAACCCTACCATAAATTAGAACATAATGTAGCTTCGAACAGCTCTGCTTTACCAGCACCCTGATCCGGCTATCCCTCCCCATCATTAAGTTCACTGTCATTTCATATGCCTTTACGGTAAGTACTATTCACTATTCGCACGGCAAAAAATGCAAGAATTTATTTTACAACAGTTTTTAATTGTTACAGGCTCTCCAAAACATATTGCGCGTGTTATGTAAATGGTTCGATTTTTGCACTATTTAGTTTAAACTGCAGAAAATAAACGCGGTTAAAATTAAAAACGCAGTGATAGTTTTGCCAACTTCTCGCCGATTTGCTGGTGGTAACTCCACGATCCCCTTTTAAGGTTAATACTGCAATGCCCAAGAACGAATTTATTTGTAGTTTATTGAATAAATATTTTAACAAAATATTATCCTGATTATCAAGACAACCGAATGCGCAATATTATTCTTTCAATCATTAATTTTCGTTTTTGACATCGTGTATCCATGGTAAAATCGGGTACAATCCAACTTTTAATGAAATAAATAAACTAAAAAACATATTTGTAAGCGACTAATCTCATTATACTCAAGTGATTAATACCCTTTTCACACAAAAAAAAAAATGCAACAGCAGTTCACTCGATTATCCGCGAATTTATTAGTTGCATTAATCGTTACCAGGGGGCGTGTGCCTGAACAACCAATTAAATCGCAGAAAAAGCAAACCCAATTCAGGCAGTATTTTTCTCCCAGAAATAAATGCATTTAGGTAACACCAAATACACATCAACCGATCCTAAGACTCTATGCCTAACCGACTATACAGCCAGATATATATATATTTATTTTATACGGCAAACCAAAACAAATAAATCTTGTTGGTTTTGACTAATGTTTTCCTTTTTTGTTGTTGTCGTCCATATAACGTTACTTTTTCAGCTCGACAACTCGGTTCGGTCCCAGCGAATGCGAAAAAGAAATAAGAGTTTTGGTAATTGTTGGTGATTAATGACTTCGGATCTCGAATTCGGTAAACGGCGCAGTAGGGCTGTCCAAAAATAGCCGCGAGCAGAGAGCCAAGAAATGCCCGCGGCTCGTTCTACAAAGCATGGGGGCACCGCAGCTCCAAAAGATTAAAAGAAATTGGAACCCATAATGTCGCCAATTTAAAATTTTCGTTCTTATTACAGTAGCGAATGTGACTACAGAAAATTATGTACCGGAATATGTGAGGGGCACATTTTCACGAGTGCCCCGGGTTCGAATTAGGAATAAACTAGATCCCGTGCCAGGAGTCAAACCCGGGACGAGTCATACACGGGTTTACTATTTAAAAGCTGCCACAAATTTGAAAATCAGCTATCAAAATGTTTGACAATGATTTACGCATTTCAAATCCTCCTACACTCGCGTAATTAGGCCGGTAATATTTTTATTACTACCTTAATTGTAATATTACAATTGTATTATTTTGACAGGGTGTAAATTTGAGACTACGTAAGATTGTTTCGACACTTTGTTGCCTACACAACGATTTGTTGTCTACACAATTTAGGGAAATATTAATTAAATTGGTGATTCTATTTATTTCAGCTTTGCCATTCGCGGTAAAAATGAATTTATCAAATATAATCAAATATAAGCTATAATAAAAAATAATAATAGATAAAAGGCAAAGTGTAACCTAGGCCATTTAGGAGACAATACGTATCGTCTCCTAAATGGCCTAGGTTGAGACGATACGTATCGTCTCCTAAATGGCCTAGGTTACACTTTGCCTCTTATTGCTTCTAAAACGGCTCCTACATGTAAATTTAATTCTCTTGTAATAATAGAGTGAATAACGAATATGGAAAAAGAGTAAATAGGGAAACTAAAACTAGTTTCTTAATTGTAGAAGTCCTCTTCAAAATTACGCGTCGCATTTGCGCGATAAGTAAAATCTACTTCCGAATATCGAGAATTGATTTAATTAAATTCGCGACCCCACCGACTAAAACCAGCCAACAACCGCCACAATAGCTCTCGAGCGAAACGCTAAAAAAAACAAAGGTCAAGTTTTGTTCAGCGGATTTAGCAGCAGCGAAAGTGACTCGATAAGATAAAACAATTATACAATTAAAGCACGAATAGCACAAGTCGCTTTTCCATTAGATTGAGGGGGAGGGGAGGAAGAGACTAGAGAGATTATGGCGAGTTTTCACTAGGGTGCTATATGAACCGACTCTTAAAAAAAAAAAGACCAATGCTGCCAGAGATATCCTCAAAATGAATATTGAAATCCTCGTTAAGCAGAGCTCTTTAAAAGATTACGATTAAAAATTGTAGTTCGTTAAATATAATCAACAGCAAGATGGAAAATATATAACAATGCAAGAATTGATATAAAATAAAAGTTTACTTACCAAGTATATAGACGAATCGGTTACTTACCTAAAGGAGAGAAAAAGAAGAAAAAATACGTAATAGATTAAAAATAAGGATCGAGCACCCAAAACAATAAGGGAATACATGCGGCCTAAACGCAGTCAGGTACATGTTGAAGCATAGGCTAGTCCAAATTGAGACGAAGAACACATTAGTAATGACCTTCCTTAACAAACGCTAAAAACACACCAAAAAAAAATAGTCAACCGTGCTCATCCACACGGAATAATATACATGTATTTCCCTCATCCGAAAAATGTTCCGGAATTCCACTTCCACAGCAACCAATAAATTCTGAAATTGATTTTTTTGTATGCCCCGCCATTGAAGGCAGGACGGTCCATAAATTAGTCCATAGACTCATTGAGTGGCTCCACCCCACGGAAATCTTTAGTAAAAGGCGAAAGATTTTTACGTCGTGTAATTGACTGAAGTGAAGCCAGAGTACAAATTTATCTAGACAGGCGAGTGGAAGGTCGTATTGCGGCTCCAGGTAACTAGCATCGGTGACTGCTAGCGCTTGTAATCGCTGAGACAAATTGGCTAATGATGGAAGTATCAAATGTAAAGCTATTTATTCAGCTTGTCACTATCTAGTATTTCATACAATAGCATTTGTTTTCGTTTGTCAAGAAAATATATTTATTTTGGTCACATTAATTTGGTTTTCGAGAAATGCGTTTTTGCACCTGGTGAGAAATGCGAAGGAATTTGCGTAGTGCTGTCCCTTGTAATCACGTCATGCAGGTAACGATCGCACATCTTTACTCCCATTCCATAACGCCCGAAAAAAAAAATCGGAGGTCAGGGTTGGGAATCGAACCCGCAATCACTGGTGCAGTAATGCGTCGCGCTAACACAGAATTCGGACACTTCCGTGTTGTGTGTGTGCGGGGGGTGGGTAGGGTGAAACTGGGGTTTGCTATAGAGGGAAATTTTATTAATTCCAGTGGCGGCCCGTTAAAATAACTTTGGAGCAGTTTAAGTAGGAATAGGAAAGGAACGTGCTCGTTTCTTTGTTTAGGTACGTTCAAGGATTTAGACCGTCCCATTATACTTAATAAAAAATGTCGACACGCTCGATGATCAGCAAATAATTATTTGTTTGTATGACTAAAAAAAGCTTAATACTTTTGCAATTCACAAGGAATTAGTCCGGCAATGGAATGACATATTACATCCGAACTTTAACCATTTTTAATTCAAATTTATCATTTCTCGAGTATGGTCGGGCCTCACCTTTCTTGAATTTTAAGGCGATCGAGAGTAGGAATGTCAACCGAAAGTTACTTCTTTAAGTTCATTTATTCTGAAATTGATTTTTTTGTGTGTCCCGCCAGTAAAGGCAGGACGGTCCATAAATTAGTCAATAGACTCATTGAGTGGCTCCACCCCACGGAAATCTTTAGTAAAAGGCGAAAGATTTTTACGTCGTGTAATTGACTGAAGTGAAGCCAGAGTACAAATTTTTCTAGACAGGCGAGTGGAAGGTCGTATCGCGACTCCAGGTAACTAGCACCGGTGATTGCTCACGTTTGTAATCGCTAAGGAAAAATTGGCTAACGCGGGATATATTAACTACCAAGTTATTAAATGAAATATTGCTCTGTAATATTTAATTCAAATAAATTTGCTTAGGTTTGTCAAGAAAATATATTTGTTGTGACCACATTAAGCATTTGTACCAGGTGACAAATGCCAGGAATTAGCGTAGTGCTGCCCCTTGTACGCACGTGACAAGAATACCACATACATCACAAGGAGTTTCACGTTTTGTTTAAAGATAAAAGGATTCGGAGTGGCTAATTTTTTGTAACCATTCTCGCATCGCCACGTTTGAACAAGTGGCCATTTTTGCACACCTGTCGAAATGGCCAAGCGTACTCTTCGCAAGCTTGCATCGGCGAGGTGCGCTTAGGCATAGGCGTGCTTGTATATGGCAGCCCAAAACTTTTTGAAGTTGCAAAATTTAGTAATTATTTTTATTTTGTGCACTGTTTAGAATCATAACATTTAAATCAATAAAACCTTTGAAAGTTTTTACGCTGCTGTCGTGAACACGGATATATGACATCGTTCATTCGGTAAAAATCCCGCCAATCGCCTCTACCCATCGAAATCATTACCATGCCCGGAAGCTACATGAAAATCTATCGGCAATAAAAACTTAATTTGCCGCTTCCAGAAGCTGTAAATGTCTAATGCTAGTCTCAGACAGAAACGACCACGGAACATTTTTGCAACGAAGCATTAATCGTGCATCGATAGTGCAATATGATATCTATGACGTTCAAACTTTTGCCACCGCCCAGAAACAGTTTGCGAAAACCGTCGCGTAGCTCCGACAACGACCGAGAACTGCTACGGATAACCAGGCAGCGGTAAGGCACGGTAAAGTTCCGTTCTTACGAACAGATTCCATTTCTAAGGAGCTTTGAAACGCAAGGAAAAAACCCTTGGAAGGGCATCGTTTTTTTTTCAGGGACTGGATAGTCATTCCTTTTATTATGTACTGACTATATACGACTTTAGGGACGAATTTAGAGATCGCGTGACTCGCAGGAAGAGTCATACTGTTTGTATATTTTATTGTCTAGATGGATGTACACTCAATGTAAATACTACACACAACATCGTGTATGTACTAAATGTTCTCGATTTTATTAAAAGTTTTTCTGAGATAATTTTCAAGCAGTTTCCGTTTCTCTCTGGTAGAGAAAACTTCCTACTAAATAGCTATTTTAGATTTTAGGCTACGCGTTTTCCGGCGCAGGCTCTCGTTTATTCGATCCTAATGAAAATGTGTCCTTCACACATTGCCTAAGCAACACGAAGGGTGCAGAATCTCCAACCGTGATATTCACTACCGTGAGGCAGGGTTCACACTTCAGCGGCCAGACTCCCATATCGAGCATGTGAAACGCCCCTCTTCTCCACCATATATGACTGCATAACCCCCCCCCCCCCACTTCGTTTTTGGCAAATCGAACCCTGCAGTGAGGGGAATTTCCTCACTAAAAAAAATCGTCCTAAGAGTTTTGTGAAAATCAAGGAGAAAATTGTGTTGAAAACAAGGGGAAGCCTAACTCAACCTCATTACCATTTTTGTTCTTTTCCGTCTCCCACCAGATCCAACGAGGAGACCGCCAACGCCCTGGCCGAGGCTATTCAAACCGCCTACATCAAGGGGCGCTGGGTCTACGAGGACACGGGAGACCTGCAGTATCGGATAATCGGGCCGCTGCTTCCCGCCAGCGGGGACTATACGGCTTACAATGAGCGAGGTATGGTTTATCGCAGTGTTGGGTAGGAACGGAACGGACAGTTCCTAGAAACTGGTTCTTTTTGTGAGGAACTGGAACGACAACTGGTTTCTTTTTTTGAGAAACTAGAAGGAAAACTGGTTTCTTTTTCTTGAGGAAATGGAACGAGAGCTAGTTTATTTTTTTGAGGAACTTAAGCGAGAACTGGTTCCTTTTTCGAGATACGTGGTTCCTCTTCTGTGTCCTTAAGGGTTCCTTTTACCTTTATCGTTCCTCTTCTGTGTCTTCAAGGGTTCATTTTACCTTCAATTTTCTACAAGTACAATTTTCCAAATGTGTCGACAGCGGAACAATTTTGCGGCATGAAATATTTTGATCTGCTCAAATGTTTTGGTCTGTGTCCGTAAATCTACATTTGTCCTGTAGATTAGTTCCCGCAAATGTTTTTAAAAATATTTTTTAATCAAAGGAACCAAAAAGTTCGGGGTCCTTCAAAATGGCGCTCCGACAAACGGTCACTTACTGGAAATCTTAGCACGCGACGTTATCTCCGCTCACTCGCCAGCAAATTCATTCGCACAAGGGGGTCACCTATTAGATTCCCTCGTACCCGATTAACATGGACTTAGCGGGCCTAAACATTAACGTATTTCTTTCTTATCACAGCCCGATAATCTGTTAAATTGATAGTCATCAAAATATGGAAAAACAAAATATGATTATATTGTTTCTATGACTCTTTTGCCAAAGGGGTCGTCCGACCCCTTTGGCGAACGACTTTTCTGGCGAGTGACCGGTAGCAGCTGTCCGCCTGCTACATACGACCGGTTGGGAATTCGCCATTTCGAAGCAGAGGCCTTGACCCAAAAGTTTCAGGTTCCTTTCAAAAAAGAACTTAGGAACGTCTAGGTTCCTTTTTAAGTTTTGAGGAACTGTAACGGGAAATGGATCCTTTTTTCGTTAGAGGAACGGGAACTGGAACTGGTTCCATTTTATATGGAACGAACCCAACACTGATTGATCATGTGTTACATTTTAATGACTGTTGAATGAATGATTATTATTTATTTTTTGGTGAGCAAAAGTGACTTGAGTTTTTGACATGGAACTAATGGCATTTATTTTTGGTAGACGCGATGTCTTCGTGGGGGTTTGTTCAGATCCCAGTCCCCGTTCCCGTCCCCGAACCCGTCCTTGTTCCCGTCCCTGAACACGTCCCCGAAATTGGAACAGTAGGTAGGGTTTGAAGAAGTGGAAGCAACAAAGGGGAAAAGGAGGTGGAGGCAATGCGTCGGTGTTTCAGATATGGCGAGGCCCGCGGGGGTACCAGCTAGTAGCAAAAATGATTTTTCGGGCACACACAAAACAAAACGCGCGATATTCAATTTACTTCAAATACGTGTGAAAGTTGTTTATTCAGTGTTTTTACCAGACTACTGTAGTAGTCTGGTCAAATTAAAACTGAATAAAGAACTATGCAATGTAATGGTTAGTAAGTAATGGTACACGTCCATGTCAATTAGTTTTGATTTTATTTTATACTAGAAAACCCCTCCCGGTTTCGCCAGGGGTAAGGGTGGCGGATTTTTTTTCTTCACAAATTGGAAATTTATTTCCAAAATGCTATTCAAAATTTTTTTAAATCCAGTTTAAAAATCATTATAGTTGAATGTGAATAGGAGCCGTTGGATTGCAATAGCTTAAAAATGGAGGGTTATTCTCGACCAAAGAAAAGACCAAGGAAAAGTCATACTGTTTGTTATTTTTGTGAAAAGTGCAAACAACGTTGATATTATTACTCACCATCTTTGTAATCGTATTCATAATATTCTTGTTATTAAAAAAAACATCGAAAATACCAAGAAGTTGCCTTTACCCATTCTCTTTGGTCGAGAATAACACTACATTTTTAAGCTAGTTTAAAAATCATCCCGCAAATAGTCGAATGTAAAATGCAAAGTGCTAATTAACCAAAAAGAAGAAAAAAAAATGATAGTGCCTCCTGGGAATTAAATTTGGATCACCAGGGGTCGGCAACGGCTTGATGGCAGTTAACAACAAAGTTGTTCGCTGGCATTGCATTTGTTGGAAGATCACGACGGGCGTTTTTCCGTACAGTCCAGTAGTACAGACCACTCATTATACATTAATCAGCATTGTATATGCTGACAGCTGGTGTGCACAACATTGACTCCCAACAGTTGTGTTGCTTTTGCGCATCCTGACAGCAGAATTAAATTAAAAGAAGTAATCCTTGACCATTAGGGATAAATACGGCAACTTTCTGGAGGCACAACGGTGTTTATTCGGGAACAACCAAAAACTTTCGACGCAAAATATGAGAATTTGTACGTGGTTACATATTAATCGCGTTACAAATAATACGTAGTTGATTCCATTGTTATGGAACCAACTACGTATTATTTGTAACGCGATTTTTTTTATTATCAGGGACCGTCGGCTTCGTAGGATGTCGCCATACCCACTGAGCCATCGGTAAAAGCCGGGCATTAATATGTAACCATGTACAAATTCTCATATTTTGTATCGAAAGTTTTTGGTTGTTCCCGAATAAACACCGTGTGCCTCCAGAAAGTTGCCGTTTTTATCCCTAATGGTCAAGGATTACTTATTTTAATTTATTACTTCAACGGCTCCTAAGGAACTATTTTTACTGACAGCAGAAGGAGCCATGGACACTAGACAGTCACTGATGGATGTACACACGCACAGACACCACTTGTTTGCTTATTGTTATTATTACTGCGTTATGAGAGGATCCAAATGTGCCTTCAGTGTCGTTTTCTATATTAATAAGTTTGGGTTTTTGTCGATGAAGTGGCTTCCAATCGCGAGTCGTGCCCTGCTTTGGCCAACGAGTGCGCACACCATAACCCTGGCAGCGGCATCGGCGCTGCGCTCACCTACACGTGCCAATTTGTGTCCCTCCTGTCATTCTACTTGGACGTCTGGCTGCCCAAGAAGCTGTGCTACAGGTCAGCAACCGTCAGATGTGCCCACCTGCTTCCCAATCTCTTTATTTTTCGAAAACTTTTATTCAACTTGGCATGAACCTTCATTGTGTATCTGTTGTTATAATTGTACTATATAGCAGAATTCGACTTCGACCAGTGGAGACAGGAAACAGCAACTTCTTGTGATAACGTTTTTATTTTTTATCGTAAGAATCTTAGATTACAAACTCTCGATGGGATGAATTGTATAAACGTTACTTGCGAAACATGAGATGGATATACACATTTAACAAATAGTGTGACGCTTTCTGTGGGCCACGCGAATCTTCGTTTTCTGTCCGAACAACCGTTTTCGCCAGGTGCATTGTCTCCAGGACCCACAGAAAAAGTGAAGAGTAGATTCTACCGAAAGTAGAATCAGCAGGTCAGCAACACTTCAAGCCTCGGAACATGAACGAGATGTGAAAGTAGGACACGCAGACTGTTCATCTCTCGCTGGACATTGTGTCACCAAACATCACATCGCCGACTATAAAAATGTTAAACTAATTTACCCATGTAAAAGATACCACGAGAGGATTTTAAGTGAGTTATTTCATCCACGAAATGAAAAACACCATGAAATAATTCGCGCCCACCCCCACACCCAAATTCGTAATACCACTACCACCAGTCGATACTACCCCTCCCCCATTGTTCTCCATGTATCGATAATTTACTATGTTTTTTCGGAGCGACGGTCAGATTCTGCTTCCGGTAGAATCTACTCCTCACTTTTTCTGTGGGTCCTGGAGACAATGCACCTGGCGAAAACGGCTGTTCGGACATAAAACGACGGTTCGCGTGACCCACAAAGAGTCACACTGTTTGTAACCTTATATCTCGGTTATCTCCACTATAAGTTTGCATACAATTCATCCCGTCGAGAGTTTGTAATATGAAAATTATATGATAAAAATAAAACGTTATCACAAGAAGTTGCTGTTTCCCGTCTCCACTGGTCTTAGACAAATTGTTTAATATAGTTAATTCTCCACAATAGCTCCTACGAACATTCATTCTAAATCAGTTGATTGATTTCGTTAAAATAAAAAATTCAATGAATATATTATTTTCAGCATCTCAAAAAAAAAAAAAACTATGCTTCTGTCAATGTTCCGTAAAGGTCGTATCCGAAAAATGACGATTTTCTACATTTAGTTTTTAATTTTCGCATATGATACTTCCTTGTAAGCAAAATTAACTTTAACATACATTTTCCCCAATAGTAGAAGCACCACCTAACGAATAATTATGTGATAATAAATAATGTGTAATAATTGTGTAACACATGTCGAGGGTGGCGTGACAGATTACAAAAAAAAAATATTCATAAATTGACGCATGCACTTAAATAAAAAAAAAAAAAAAAAAAAAAAATCGTCTACTACTTCTCGATGGATCTCCGTACGACAATGGCGGCACCGAATCATCCAATATTCGTCATTAACCAGAATGTCCTAGATTTTATTGAATGTATTGGTAACAAATTACAAAATCTCATTCAAAGAAATCAACGCATTTAAATTTCCGCCTATACCGCAGCAGTAACCATATATTTTTTGCGGCGTGACGTATCCCTGAAATCGTTTCGTAACTCGGATGATCGCCGCGATAAGGTAATACGCGTGTCCCTCTGGGAGCCTTTCGCAAGCTGTTTTGCCCTCCTCCCCCTTTCTATCTACCTCGATCCGAAATTAACCGAGCAATTAGTGGGCGCAGTGATGCCAACTCCAGCACTTTTTCTTCTCCGTCGTCAATTCGTTTATCGCCTAGGACGCCGCAAAAGTGGGGAACAAAAGACGTCGCCTCCACCATCACTCCCCGTCGTCGAGTTTTTTATTTAATATTTTAGGTCATTAGATTAATTGGCAGCCGATAAAAATGTTATCGGACGATTTCAGATTTTTTTTTCTATCTATACCACTTGTCGCTTTCTGTTACTATGCAGTCTATGCTGGGAAAAGGCCAAAAGGTCTTCAAAATTGGATCAACGTATTTCAAGGAAAGGTTTATTTTAAGATTGATGGTTGTAGGAGTCGTTGGGTTGCAATAGCTTGAAATGAAGTATTTTTCTCGACCAAATATTCTTGTGATTATTATTATAAAATATTATAAAATATTCTTGTGATTATTAAAACATCGAATAACACTAAGAAGTTGCCGTTTCCCTTTCTCTTTGGTCGAGAAAATTACTTCATTTCAAGCTATTGCAACCCAACGGCTCCTACAACCATCAATTTTTATTGAGTATACCTGATGGCGATGGCCACTGCATCCATTGGAAGTCCATCTCTTTTGTGGCACGATTTCTCATTTACTTTCAGATCAAGTTTGCCTGGTGGCAAAAGTATCAAAATGTTGTAACAATTAGTAAATGACCCAAGGGTAAAAGCTGATTGACAATTCAAATAGTAATTATCACATTCCAAATCTGAGTGGTAGTGAGGATTGTTCATTTCTATTCAATATTTACCAAGCTTTATTAGATGCTGCTTATCAACAAGATTGCATGTACTTGGAAAACAGACTGCCACTGTCAGGGCCATGCGTGATTCAAAAATTAACATGCTTTTCTGAAATGGTGATGTAATAAATTAGTTTGGGTTCTGGGCAGTATTGATCATGAGGCAAGTACAGAGGCGAACTAAAGTATTTATAAACTGTACTATATATATACATAATTTTCTAGTATCTCATATTATAAGCCGCCCAAACCATTAGGTAACAGACGACCCAATAATGTGCTGATGTTTAACCAGTGGGACCCTTTCTATTTAATTCCTATAAACATTTTTATCGAATGATTTAGGCAGTTTTATGCTTTATTTTATTGCATTTAATGATTTTTAATGTGTAATGTGTAATTTACCCAGCAAACCAGAGTCGGAAACAATTATTACTTTGCATTATTTTATTTCACTTTATTTTAATTTCATGGTTTAAAATGTTTACCTTATCTCTTTGTTCTGTTAACACATAGAATTATGTTATTTTTTGTTTGCCCCTCACCAAATGTCTCTTCGTTGGCCCTCACCTCGCCAACGAAGAGACATTTGGACCCGTGAGGGGCAAACAAAAAGCGTTGCTTGAACAATTTGATAATAAAAAGGCGAATTATCTTACCTTATCCTTAATTTTGTCATGATTGGTATTCTTTATCAGGGGCAGTTTAATTAGACAGTGATCACCCACAAATGCCACATCCGGGTCTCCGGGTCGAGCATCCTTCTTACCCACTGACCCATTATTGGCGACCACAATGTTGATACACTCGCTGTAACTTCCGGTCCAGAACAGAGTTCCTTTTATTATCCCGGAAGGTGGTTTGAACATGGCATCCAACACTTGATAGGGATGTGTTAAATACACACATAAGTTGATCATTTTGTAAGTACTAAGGTCATATATTAGAACATATCACTGATCCAAAATTAGCCTTAAGAAATGAGGAAACACAGCGTCTAGCTTGTGATAGGAGACAAGTTTCAGTCATGGTGTGATTTAATATTTGACACTCCGATTTGCTGTACTGGTTAATATTTTATAATGGATATGTAATAGTGCCTAAGACAAGTGCTCACTTGAGGACTTACTTTGAACTGACCACTGTTCCATTGGGTTTTTGTGCTGGATGAATGTGTCCAACAGATCACTGAACATGAGCTGGATATGCTGGGAACACGGTTCCGACAATCCAGCTGGCAAAGGCACTTTCAGTTGATGCACCAGCTTCATTAGTGAGGCCCTCGGATACTTGTCCTTTATGTCCTCGACTATGTCTTTCCATTTGTGGAATAGAAACTTGGATTCTTTGATCAAGCTGGCCATGGACTTATCAGAACTACGCTCTTTGACTAATGGGAAGACGCCATTCTTTGGCTGGACGATCTGGTGGACATTGTCTGCCATTTCCAGTGTTTGGGGTGTGATAGCGGGCAATGCCTTGGTGGAGTGAATGATGGTTTTATTTACTACATCCATCATGGTTGTAGCTGTTGTTGCTACGTCTGACTGTATTCTTTCACAAACAAGACATAAGATGAAAATAGTTAACGACACTTTCATGGTAATCCGATTCTCCTGTTGTTGATGGAGAAAGTCTAAGATACTAGCTTGCCGAGTATCTGGTAATCAGGTATTTAGTTTGTTGCTGGGTGTTAGTGGCATTGTTGAAGACAGTCAGAAAAGTGGATAAAGCGAGACCAAGAATTTCACCAAGAACCAACCACCAATACCAAGAAGTGTTAGTCGTTTGCATGTTGTCTCACTTGATTTGACACTTGTGCTAATACTAGGTTACTGGCATTGGTGGAAACAGTGAGCGGATAATGGGTGGCTTGCGTGGCCAAAGACTTTTAGCTGTTACTTATGTGCATGCTGTGTTTACTTGTTCTTATTCATGGCTCGCGTGTAGAACGATCATTCAGGGTTGGCTGGGTTGCCTATCAGCCTGTCGGTTTCTTTTGTTCAGAAAACGGTGCGCGTGACGCGCGTGCTCAAATAGGCTTATACGTGTTTGGCAAGATGGCGGAGACAAACAGTCGACGTGGCAAAAACCGCGTACGCGAGACTTTCAGTTTCACTTCAGGCTGGGAGCGGTGGCGCGTTCCTGTAATCCCGCTGCTGGGAAGCGTACGAACCGATGGCTCATGAGCCTACGGTCCC
>JAUJYS010002683.1:0-14304 GCA_033995665.1 Melogona broelemanni | reverse complement strand
GTACGCGCGCGCGCGCGTACGTCCGATAGAACGTATTTTCTGGTTGTTCATGTCACGCTCGTGTAGTTATGCCGACGCTTAAATGGAAAGAGCTTGTTACGGAGTTGAATTGTTTTTTACTGACTACATATTTCAAGCTTTATTTTTGTATTTCGTGTAGTCATATTTTAAGATGGAATATGTAGTTGCCATTCTAACTTGTCAACGAATTAACACGACAGTTCCCCCTTCTGTTTAACGAATTGCAGTGCCAAATGAGAGGTGTATGATGAGGGATGTTCAAAAGTTGTTAAATCTGTCGTTTAGCTTAGGTGACTGGCCTTTACGTAATGCATTAGTATTAGGGAAATGTACAGTATTGTAAATAATTTAAGTTCGTCAGTGTGAATAAAGATATTGACTCAGAATAAATTGAATCTTATCCTGTTTGGCGATCACGTCGCCTACATTAATATGCATTACATATGTGTTTTATTGCGGTGTGTCAAATTTCCCTCTGTCCATCTTTTGAAGCAGTGACAATACGTTAAGGGGGCAACCTTCTGTAAGTAAATAAATAAATACTGATTGATGCTACGGCATCAGCTTATCACACAAGGAATTTCGTCGAACTCTAAAAAAATAGTTCGCTAATTGTTTTCAGTACCATATTTCAGTATGTTTTGTGATGCTATTTCATCATCATTCCTTCTTTTATTCGCGTTTTAATACTTTTTTGTTTCTATTATAGTGCCTGTCCGGTACATCTCGATTCGCCACACCATCCCCAAAGAGGACTCGGTCAACATCTCGTGCACGGCCTTCGGCTTGTTCCCACGTCCGACCGGCGAGATGATCATCGTCCACGGCCGCAAGCAGCACCGTTCCCGGGTGCTGGATTCCACTCTCATGGTGCACTACGTCAACGGTTCGTACGACGCCACTATCTACAAGATTTTCCACGACCGTAACCTGGCCGCCGAAACCGTGTTCGAGTGCATCTTCTCCATTCCAGAGTCCGGCTACAGCATCGAACAGAAGTACACCTACTATCCTGGTAAGAACCATGATAAATCATTTTTAATTTTTTTTATCGAAATATGCTTACAATTTCATTTTTTTAGTTATGTTACGATATAGGTTTTGTGTTCTCATGACCTATGAAGAACTGTTCTTTATTTTTATTTCTGGTTTGTCAGGCCAACCAAAGGCATTTGCAATGGTAGCGCGTCACTACTGAAATGCATAAGGCGATATGAAATTAGTTTCTAGCCCGTTCTATGAGCAGATTGAATGAAATTAAAGGGTGCTACAGGAATGCATTTGCATTCGTAGCATATGTTATGCCCATTCTTTGAACGGGTTGAGCGAAAAGTAAGTGTGCTGCAATAAGAAAACCGTACGTAAATATTTATTTTTCAGTATATGTCGGTCGTCTTTAAATTGCATAACTAGCAACGTTTTGGTACATTGACGTTAATTTTTGGGATGCATTTTGCGTATGTCCACAGTCCGACTCTGCATTTGTCCTTAAAAACACGCATTTTTTAGTATGGCGCAATAGTCTAATTTATGAGTATAAGAAACTGGTATGCTATTCATTAGTGGCCAGCCGCTGCGTTCACACTCGCTGCGTTCAACCACTTCGAAAACCCTGCCCTATACACGCAGAGGCATATAATTTCGTGCAAAGGTGCCATACGGTCGCAATTCAATATAAATACGGCATCGCTTGTCACCCCGTATGCCATGTAACTCAACATCTGATGCTGAGAGGCAGGGGCTCTACCCGTTAAGCTTTGACACGTGAGTTCGGTGGTGGTGGTGGGGAGACTCTACCTATACACGTTGCACTTGATGGGGTTCCGGGCAGCGGTGACGCAATAAGGAAGGCCTATTTGTTCTTCTTGTTACCCGGAATATGCCGTAATTGTTGCGAGGCGTGGTGGTGGAAACTAGCAGTGTGTTAAGATGTGGAGCAAACCCACTATTTAGGGAGTCGACACGTGCGTACGGTTGTCATAGCCACACGCGGCTGAGGCTCACTCGTCCTCCTGAGGCCCTGTGTTTCCATAAACACAATGATGAGGACTTTTTATAATCCATTATTATTCGGATTTGACATAGCGAATTCATAATTGACTTCACAATTGAAAAATCATTGAGGCGAGCTATTGGCATCACTAGAATGAATATCTATTGTATGGCGTCACCAAGCGTGTTCAATTACAATTACAATTACAATGTTTACCCGCGAGCAGCCGCTTTTAAGGGAGGCCTATGGCGGGGGTCAACAAGACCAGTTTTGTACATGAATTAGGATAATCTATTTTAACAGGCTCTGTTCAGAGGGTGATTGCTCATAAAATAATATAACCAAGAAGAAATGAATGACTTACCCAGTTCGTTAATTTAAAGCTGGTCATCAAACTGCTGTGCTAAAATAGTAGAACATAGCACATTTGTATTTGAATGAAGAAAAAAAACAAAAAAACATTATGTTAAAATTAGTATTTTTTCTGATTAATTCATTGGAACACAGACAACCCGCTGTACCGCAGAAATGGCGCCGAGGTGCGAAACTATGAGTTTGATGTTAGGTTAGATGCTTAGGTGAATGCGAAAATGTTCATTGAGGTTCGCGGGTCTCAGAACGATCCTGGCTGACTGTCATCATGCATTAATAATCACGTTAGAAATGCGGATAGGTTTTCACTTAGAAATTGTAATAAAAATATCAAGCGTTGCGACGGCGTAAATAATTTACGCCGTCCCCCGTTTGTGTGATTCTATTGTGCACTATTTTTTTTTTGCCTTTGTTTCGTATTTAGTTTTTTTTTTTATTTCGTAATTTTAGTTTTCTACGTCGACTTGACTTAACCCCGTCGGTTGTTGTCGACAAAAGCGGAACTCGGCATCGCTGCCACAATTGTTTGTTTTGATTTTTTCCCCCGCCTCCGCGGGCTACGACGACTAAACTTTTGCCGGGTGCCCGCCCGCCCTCAGGCAGAATGTGTAATTAAAATTTTCCAAGAAAATATGGTCCGCCCCACCTTACTTCCTCATCCCCCCTCCCCCTTCCGCATGCGCAATATAGAGCTGACATCCACACACGGTTAATCCCTGGCGCTGATCTGATAAGAAACGAGAAGTCTGGTTTAATTACAGCACTTTAAGTTGCGAAGAAATTAATTTAGCAAAAAGGCAATTACGGCGACAAAAGGCTTTTGGAAAAGTTGGGTTGGGTGCACGGGCGAAGCCAAAGAGAGAGCGAGGTCTCCCGTTACAAGCTTGTGCGCGTCGTCGATGTCCAGAGTGTAGGATTACGAAAAGACGATGCGCGATCGCGTATTAAAAAAAAAAAAAAGAGTTGCGGCTTTCTAGGGATTCTCTACTTTTGCGAAGGTTTTTTTTTTTCTGCTGCGACTGCTGATTTAAGGGGCTGGATCTTTGCGCTTTTCTCTCCTAACAAGAGAAGTGCATTACGTTTGAAAACGAACAAAAAACAGGTTGTTTATTTTGTCGGTTCGTTTCTGGAAATCCTTTTCTCGAAATACTCGTGTTACGGTTTGTGTTTAATTGAAAAATGTTATTAGTGGGGCGAGCTATATACTCCTTCGGGTGTAGCATGACTGTAAATAAGTTGAGAAACTTTGTTACAGCCGCAAAGCTGTTAAGGCTAAAATATTGTGCCCAAGTTTGAAGGTGAACAACTAAGCTAGAGTATATTAATGCGAATCTGAATAGAGAAAAATGTGTTTAGAAATCTTGTTCATTTCTTAGAAAACGTTAATCTTATTTAATAAAATCGCAGACAGCTTCTATTTTATACTTGCACCACGCGTAATGCCAAGCTTCGAAATTTGCCAACAGATTTAAAAAGTCGAATGTTTATTTTAACATCAGTGTACCGAGAGTGCTACCGAGGGTACAGTAATATCTACTACCGAGGGGTACAGTAACTCCAATGCTGTCTCAACTCAGATTTTTTTGCAGAAACCTGCGCTTAGTTTATTTTGATAATTTTATTATTTTTTATTTTCAGCGTAAGGTATTGTAAAGTACAATGTATATATGAAATTTAAAAAAATGACATTGGCACCAAAAAGCGATTTTCCTAGAGTCCTCATGTCGTTGTGGCGATATGTGAAAACTCTTTATTTTCGCCTGGGATTACTTTTCATGCATGCAAAACCTGGCTCCGATCGAATCGTTTCGGAATTTAATTATTGCCTTTGATTCGTTTGATTGAACCGATTAATTGAATTGAAAATCAACCGACCGAATAAAATAAATTATTAATCAGTGGAATAAAAGTCAGGCAGTTAGAAACCTTTAATCATATTACACGGTTCCTCTTGACCATTCGAAGCACGCTTGTACGAAGGCTATTGTTCCAATGTATCAGTGACGTGAAGATTTGCAACCGTGCGCGCGCGCGCGTGCTGGCCTATATTTAATTTTGTTTGATGCGTTGCTGGTACCGAAGTACTTTCTCTCCCTCCTCCTCGGCTACCCATTCTATGTCTCCCTTACGTTGTTATACCACCTCCCCCCCATTTTCATTTCGACTCCGCCCCCCCGCCGCCACCCTCTTATTATAGTTTCACCTCCAGCACCATGTCCGTCCATAATTAATTATGGAAAAGGATAGTTGGCGCTGCATGCGCGCATTCTCTCCTGTCTGTGTGGGATACCGGGCAATGTCATTTTTCCATTGCTCCTGCTCTCTTTTTCTCTCTTCTCATTCTCTTGTGTGTGTACAATTGCAGTACTTAAATGCTGGATCGTGGAACTATGTTGTGAGTCACTGACGCGCGCAGCACGTGTAAAAGGGAGGAGGAGGATACAGGGTGATTTTCAGGGTTATACGTGTGCCCGGCGTGATCTCCATAAAAATAATCGCCTACTGCGGGTCTTCGCCGTTTGAGTCATCTGTACGTTGTCTCTCCCATCGGCACGTAGTTCTACTACTGCGATTGTCGCCCTTTTTTATTGTCAGGCGCGAGCCGTTATATCGATTTATTGGAATTGCCATTAATCAAGCAGCTTAACGGGTTGAATACGATAGTGTTTTCCTAAAACAAAAATACCGATTTAATGATGTATCGATTATACGAAGGAAAATTTCAAATGGCATTCTAGTTTTTTTTACAGTCGATTATAATCATCACTGTAGTGAATATCATTTCAGGATAATCGGTACTCTTTAAATCCTTTCGATTGTAGTGTATGGAGCATTGTATGGTGGCACATTTTCAATTTTTACCAATATTTCGTGATCGAATAACAAAAGCCAGATCCGGAAATCGAATCCGGGATTGCCGCACAAGAGGCGAATGCGCTACTATTGAGTTACGGCGACCGCGCAATTGATTGTAGAATAATATATTTTTGAAAATTATATTGCTAATAAAACCCACACATTAATAAAATGAAGCCTCCGCACGATACCTTCATCGTATCCAATTTTTAATGCAACGGTTATTGATATACATTTCAGCACATAGCTATTTTTTTGACCACTGTTGATATTTAAAAAAGATAACATTGCTTCAACTTCAGCCACGCCAACTTATAAAAAGGTTTTGTACCCCTGCAGTTATATTAAAAACTTCACCTCACGTATAACATTGCTACCCAATATTAACATAACGTCAAAGGGGTGACCCACGTATGCTGATGAAATCGTTTAGCAATAATGTACGTAGCATTTCGTATAAAA
Organism: Melogona broelemanni; assembly: GCA_033995665.1. NCBI lineage: Eukaryota > Metazoa > Arthropoda > Diplopoda > Chordeumatida > Chordeumatidae > Melogona > Melogona broelemanni. The sequence goes on along the minus strand of JAUJYS010002683.1, from coordinate 8,600 downwards.
TACAATCTTATCACTGCCACTTCCTTTTTACTCTCCACCACCTCCTTTTTACTCTCCACCTCGAGTTCCTATGGAGTGGTCTGGGCCTTCAACCGCGTATCTCGAAATAGTTAAGCGCTGCACGGTTAAATTGATTCTAAAAAATCAGCATCTCCCGCCAAACTTGCTCGACAAGCAACAGTCAGGAACTATTTTTTTCTCTCGTTCTTCCGACTCCACCACGTACAGAGAGAGCCTCTCGTGGTTCGTAATCGCACTTCCCCTCGCTTCATTTCAGCATAAATTGACTTTTTGATGTCGGACATGAATACCTAATGCGCCCGCTTTGCATCGGCCATTGTTGCCACCTCTCCTCCCCAGGACTATCCCACCTGAATTCCGTACTTTGTCATCCACCCTTCCCCTCCCTACACGCGCGAATTTCCCTCTCCCCCTCAACGCGCATTCCCTTCGTTCCGAGGAGCGTTTGGCGGCTCTATATGGCATCGTGCATAATGCCCACCTCCCCCACAACATTCCTGAGACCTGAGACTAAACAAATAAAGATAACGATGGCTAACTCAAAAAATGTACAAAAGTACGTGTACGTATATTCAAAAACTAAATATGCAATATGTTGTAATATGGCATAAAATGTTGGTTCATAAGGCACGAATGCAGTATGTTTTGTTTATATTTCTCTTTTTTTTGTAGTGTCTCTAAATAATATTTGATATAATATATGTTAATATATATTTTTTAACGGATTCAAAATTGAGCGAATTGTGCTTTTATAGTATGGGCAACCGTTTGTTAGATTCCATAAACATCAATTACAACAATCGAATAATTTAGTTTTTGCTGGATTTTTTTTTACATTAATTCAAATTTATAATTAAGCGTATTCACGAGTATTGAAACTTCAAAGAAAAATATCAAGCGACAAATTTAGACAAATTCGAAGTAAATATCTTTTAAGTTCATATGCCAACTCAGACATTTTTTATCTTTTTTATTTTAAATGTATTTTTTTTTAATTCGCTATACACCTTTTTTAGATTCTCGGCTAGTACAATCATTTTATTTGCCAATACTCAACTTTGTAATGCGCTGGGGAACACTGACCCCCGTGTTTTCTATGCATTCGTACCTGAATGAACCCGTGGTCTCGGGAGCGAATTTTGTACACACGGTGATTTAGAAGGCTCATGCGTGACGCGCGCACGATGTGTGTACCGCACGTGCCCGCCGTGGCTCACTCGCTAGGCCTAACGTCGATACATTTTCCATTTTTCATGCCGACTCTGGTATTATTCACCCGCTCGATAAAATATCTAGACGGGTGCTCTAGAAGAGAGAGCTGAAGAGAGCCACAGAGAGAGAGAGCGCGGGATATTTTGCCTTATAGTCCGGCCACCACAAGTTGCATATCTAATGAGCGCGAATTTGCATTTTTTATGAGACTGCACCTGGTTCGAAACCCTTGTCTCGTTCGTGCGAGCGTCGTGGTCCTCTGCGTGCTGAGTCACTTTGGCACACGCACACACAAACTGTACACACTTCCAATGGCCACTCTCCCGGAGTTGGGCTCTGAGGCGAAGACTACCCGTCAAATTCTGTTGGGTGACAGTGTTTTATAAACTTTGTAGCGATGTGCTACTTGTCGTACAATTCCGTATTTCAATTATTTTTTCACTCTTTGCTTTAATTGGAATTGTTCCTGTTGTTGATTTTAGGTTATGTCGTTAATAATTAGGGTTAAAATTAACTGAACCTAAGGGTTAAAATTAACTACCTAACCGTCTTCGTTTTTAAACATAAATGAATTACATATAAATTGAGCTGTTACGGCGTGGATTTTTTAAATTGTGTTTATCCTTACTGCACACTTCGTTTGTATGCATCTTTTCTAATGAATAAAGTCCAACCTAACTTCAATCCAAACAGACTGAAGTCATCTTTCATTGTAGTCTTACTCTTGAGAGGTGACAGTAGAATATGTTCCAGTTCATTATAAAAATATTGGTAATTGTTTCATTTTTTTTGCAAAATAATTAAGGCACCCTTTAACCAAATATTACACTTTTTTGTGTCGCTTATTACTGCGTATTTTAGTGTTGCTATACAAAGAGTTGGAAACGCTGCGTGAATTAGATATGTTCATGAGCCACTGTTGTACCAAATCTTCCTAATTTATACAGGGCGTTATATTGGGAGTGACGAAGGGCAACGGAGTAGGAGAAAATTGAGGAAAGGGGGATTATGAGGGGGACAGGAATAAGGCGATGAGAAGCACAAAAAAAAATAAAAATGAGAGAAAGGAGGGGTGGATTTTTAAGGGTGACTCCAGAATCAAAATGGGTTGGGGGTCATTCATTCACATTTAATGGGCGTGAGGGGGGTGAATAATGTGGCCGAACCGCGAGTAATAATTTGTCACCGGGAACGAGTGTTAGCCTATACACTAAGGCGATGGTGGTTATGGCTCTGAGTTGTGCTCCCCCTGAGACGTCTACCTGCATTCTATGTCCGGGATTTTTTTTATCGCTTCTGAATTTTATATATATATACACTGGGGGTTGTGTGTATAACCTGCTGGGGGAAAACGAGGAACGCGTTTCATGGCCTCACCTTTGTAACCTCACACGTACTGGGGATGGACCCATCGTTGGCTATACTTTACTGCAGGTAGCGTGGCGGTTAACTGTCTTCGGGTTGACCGCCTCAACCCTCCTTTGGCGTGACACGTTATTTTCGCCCAACAAAACCGCAATAAAAAGTATTTTATGTTGTTGCATAACTGTGGTGGCAAATCGTGCGTTGCATCTGCGATGCCCATTAATCCTAATTTGGCGTAAAGGAGGGCTGTATTTTTTTTCCAAATAACTTAAAAAGGCTTAGTGACTGTTATCCATAAAATGGAAATTTGGAGAAAAAAAAATAATGGCCTATTCCTGATAATAAATCGGGCAAATGACACGTTATTGAAATTTAAAATGTAAAATAACCACCAAAAAATATAGATCACAACGCAACCTTGGAGTAGTTAAAGATGTGCTTACGTGCTATTCGATGGGCTCCCATTGGTGAAATTCTAATTGAACATTATACTGCTATATTACCATCAATATTATAGCACGTGATCTAGCATTATATGATGGATTGGTTCTTGAATTATATATAACGTCAGATCAGGAGTCTGATTATTCGTTCTAATGGTTTATATTGGAAAACCAATTGCAATTCGGTCTTCCTTATACTCGTCTCTATTAATTGTTGAATGACTGAGCCTAGCCCATGGTGATTCGAAACGCCCTTAAACACCACTTATTTCTCATTGGTTTTTGGTCAATAATTTTAATATAATCATTAATCTTAATCACTTAAGTACATAGAGCCAATATCTAGTAATAACTACCAACTTATAATAATAGTTATTATCAAGCAAATTATTTATTCAAATACTTCGCTCACGCGTAACTGTAAATGTGATTCGTAGTTTAAAGTAGGTCTCCTCGGCTCATGCTATGTGGTTAGGTGGGTGTTGCGTCAATTAGCCGATGGGTTACTTGAATCCATCGCACTGGCATTTCAATGCGCTTCCATACATTACCCAAAAGCCTAATTAAATACCTTTATTCGACAAAATGTAAGCTCCCGTGATGTTTTCATCGATAATTAATTAAACACGCGTTGATGTCGCGAAAAGTTCATAATTCCGGGACGCAACGTTGGCTCGTTTTCCCAAACGTTACTTGAGTAACTTTGTGAAGGAATATTATCAGTTTGCAAAGGTAGTATACAAATATTTAATGCGTAGCGTTCTAAAGTCGTAATGCTTCCTTTGAAATTTGCATTCGCCACGGGTATTCAGTTTTATTTTGTTTCTTTCTAATATTTAAACCGGCGAAATTCGGAACACGTAAATAATGCTACGTGTACGTGTACAAAAACGAAGTCAAATATTGTCATACCTTGCTCCTGAATTAATAAAAGCTCAGAAGCCCGCTCATAAAAGACAAGTACAGGATGGGCAAAAAAAAGGCACCCTAAATTCATCTTAACAGATCTTCGCGAAAGGTTAACCGATTTTCTTCAAACTTGGCATGGGTGTTGATCAACTCCTTATTTTCAAATTTTTCGCGCAAAAATGCCATTGAAAAATATTCTGTTCATAGGGGGCGACGTCGTAAACATTTAAATCCAGTTTGACATCGTGCGTCGTTACCTTTGTTTCAAAATCGCATTCAGTGAGACGACCGAATTGCGATTTTTTTATGGAAAACAAAATAAATTACTGCGATAGGAGATTTTTAAGATAACTTTCTAAAGAAATAACAACTTTTATAAAAGACAAAATGTGCATTTACCCACCACGAATGACGAATTTATTTTTTTAACAACTTTTATGTTGGGATTGTAGCGCCAACTACATGACAACTTATTTCCTTGGCATAAAATAGAGTTTAGGTTCTATGCTTACATATCTATTTTATGCACTGCGCGTGAATCTGATTATTGTAGCTATGTTTTTACCAAATTTCAAAGCATTTGGCAATTTTTTGCCAAATTTATAGCGAAAACCAATTTTGTGAGTTTTGTTTTGGCCAAAACTGTGTATTTTTAAATTTTAAAATAAATATTTTTACTCGGAAGTTTATTTATCCAAAATATATTTTACATTTTATTTTGTTGTAGTGGGAATTGCCAGTTTTTCGAAGTTTTTCGATCCAAGCAGAAATGTGTCGCCCTGATTACTGTAACTTTTTTTTTCTCGATCCCCCTAATGCCGCATCGGTTACGCCTCTGGCTTAGGTTTGGTTTTGTCGTCCCCCAGGGTGGTGGGGGATCAACTCATTTGTTTCGCTCCGCCTGTCGTGACGTCAGCTACAGTCGTCAGTGAAAACCGTGATTCGACAAAAAAAGGATTTTCGTGGGGGGGAGGGGGGTGAACGGAGGGCCTAATTTTCCGCAAAAACCAACACTTTTTAACATATTCAAGCTGGCGTAAAATTAATTTGAATAAAATCGGTTCGCCCTGCAACAACCTTCCACGAGAATGGAAAGTCGAAGTCATGTTCGTGAGGTGAACGTTTGGAGGGGGCATGGTGGCGTGACGCAAGGTTGCTCATGCTTAACCCCCACACCTAATCTCTCCTCCGCCCCCCCCACCCTCCCTTTTCCCCAGTTCCTAACACACGGGGGTTACTCGGCGTCTAAACACATAGAGCCCTCGGTGTGACTCTTCCAAATTCGCCAAAAGATATTCTTCTCGCATTAATCATGCACGCTTCCCTAGTCCAATAATTCGGAGGTTTGAGCTGCTACGTCACTGAGCCGGGGGATTTTTTCCTGGGCTCGGTAACTGCCGTCCGTTCGCACTATGGAAGCGTTAGCGTGCTATTAAAACTAAAAGTTAACGCGTTTGTATTTTTATTTTCTGTCGCTCTTGCCAATGTTGGTTAATTAAATTAAACGAGTGGGGATCATGTTCCGGGACAGCACCGAAAATAAAGACGAATCAATTTATCAAAATACAGGAGTACGTAGATATGAATGTTAATTTAAGGTAATTAAGAGACGTTCCAGACCATGTTCGTCTTTATTTTCGGCGCTGCTCCGGAACATGCTGCCCATTCGGTTTTACTCAAATACGCCCTTTTTCGCCAGAAAAGACAATTTATTTTGAAAAAAAACAACGAAGTGTCAAATAGAAAATTATTTTTAATTAACTCGTATTATCTCGAAATGTACTTAATCCTTAATTAAAGTGTCATATTGTTTTGCATTTACATTTTCTACCCTGATACATTTGCTGAAACGCTTCTTGATTGCGAATTTTGAGCAGGTCACGTCAGACGCCATTCTATCCCCCATCCCATCACCATCTTTCTCCCCCTACCCCTCCATCCATCTCCAGTGTTCCTGTTGTTTGCTCTGCGATCGAGGCGTTTCGAATTGAGGTGGGCATTACTCGTAAAAGTTTCGCGATATCACTGGCCGCCGTCGCGAACGTGCGTTGGCGCACACGCACTCACAATCCACGCGGTAAGGGAATGAGGAACGCGATTTTTCATGTTTCCATTGACTAAATTTCATGAGTTATTATGTAGATTTATCCGGAGTTTTCTCCTTTGTCGAGAGACGCGCGCGCGCCAGATTCGTTTGGGGGTTTCCTCTCTCTCTATCACGTGCAATACGTGTGATATGGGTTTTTCGCCTACGTGGTGCGTTGCCTACCCTATCCCACCTATTCTCCTATCCATCCCTCGACCTGGAGTGTCAGTAGAGGGGCAAACACATCAGCTGCAGTGATGGGCGATAGTATCGATAGTAAATAAACTATCGTTGGCTAATTTCTGTTTCACAACAAAATTTCGTAGATTGCGCCATTGCGGTGACTATTTTTTTAGTTTTGGCCGGCAAATAATTGTGATATTTTCTGTTAGTATGAGAATAGCATATTTTTTTGCTCAGTTTGAGAATAGCTTAACTACTTTAATTTGAACTAGCGACATTACTGGTAAATTTATTTTGGAGAATTGTAAAAATGGGGGGAAATGGGATGCTCCTTTCCGTCTTAATCGAAGAAAATTCTGAGACTAGAAGAGGCAAATTGTCATCTACTGAAACGTTGGATTGGTCTCTTCAAGACGGATTTTTTGTTTACTATTTATTTAGTTAGGCCGCTTTTGTCAAGATGTTGTTATTGAACGAGAATTCGTTTTTTATCACAGTAATTTCAATACTATGTGTTTTTACCCATGCGATAAAGCGTCGTTCCCCACGTGTATTACGTATGTCTCGTTACCTGACGCATTCACGTAATTATATTATATTTAAGCTGTGGAGCAGTTGTCGTTATTAATTCCTAAGGGAAAATTATCTACTAACCACAATTTTTTAGACTTTTATCTTATACTTGCCTGCATATTAAATACATTAATTGAATGGCAATTTGGAACTCTAAAAAAATTGAAAGGTCTTATTTCTTTTTTTTTTTTTCTGTACCAAGAATACTGACGTACCTTTTTTAAAGTTCGTTAAGCATTTGTGAGCCTACCTCGTGGATATATACACTCTGTATACAGAAAAAGCGGGAAGGGTATAAGAATAGGCTTATGCGTAGATGTTTGCCATGGCATCGCAGTTATAGCGCGGGCTTTGCGTAATACGAAGCGCCCACCTTTGTATGCGTCAAGAAAGTAGCAAAAAAAATGTAAGAATTTTTTTGCGTGTTGCTCCTCGGTTACCTAAATAATACGGTATCTTACATCATCTTGACATTAATTCTACCTTTTTTATGCGAAAATACTAGGTTCGCTTTAGGGCGATGTTTTGCCACGTTTTGACGTCGAAAATCGATAGTTGACTCCTGAATAGACGTGTATGCTTATGTTTCGCGCTCGCTGTTGATTTTCGTCAGGCAATTGTATTAAAAATGAATTCCCTACATGCACTCTCCCATCCTCCCATGCGTGCTAATTATCCATATAGTTTTTATACTCGCGTTGCAATTCTGGATTTTTTTTCGGTAACGTCATACCACGGAAATGGTTGATTCCGCTGTTGTCGAACTGACATTTAGAAAGGTGACTTTTCTAATTATAGATCTGTCGGCAAAAATGCAACAACATTTTTTTCTCTTTTTTTATGCTTGTATTTGGTGGGACAACACGAGAAAAACCGTACGAGTTTTTGCACGTCTACCATGTACCATGTTTTATATATTATCTGACTAATTAATTACATGTACGGGTACGTACATCTTCTCGCTTTACGTGCGATGTTAATATGAGTTGTGCAACTCTATGTTATCAGCCGAAATGCATGTGTAGTAGCTTAAAAATTGAAAGATTATGTAAATTAAAAGAAATAAATTAAATATTAATTCTAAAACATACTCATTTGAGCAATAAGACCGCAATGACATGTCATTGTTTATAAATGGTGTTTTTTATTTTATTTTCTGTTGAGGAGATCTTGTTTCGTACGATATATTTTTTATCAATTGGCAATACAGTGAACGCCGTCGGGGATTAGGAAACCTATTTTTTTTCTGGCTCGTATGTCTGGCATCATTAATATTGTTTCTGATAATGCTTAGACGAGATCGGTTTTGTTCTTGTTGTTTTTCGCGTGCTCGAGGCATCGAGGCCAGCCATTATCTTGATGTCATAGCTTAATCGGCAGGATAGGGGCGACTGTCGAAATGTGATACCCACTCGATCACGCGGTCTATGTGCTCCCGCTATTCACCTAACGTACAAATGTTGAGGCTTGATGGGATCGGCTATGGCTGAAATTCATTTTTTTTGGAGCGAAGTGCCGAACTCGCTTAGCGGTGACGGTGGTCATGTTACTTTTGCTCTTCATCAAAACTTTTTGACTCTATGAGATGTTGAACGACAGTCTGACTCGAATCAGGTTGTATTTCGAATCAAGAGTAAGCTACACGTTTACCATTGTTAAGACTAAGCTGCATTCTAGTACACAGGGTCTTTAAGCAGCTATGAGAGTAATTCGGTCTTTGGTGGAGTTAAATGCGGCCTCCGTGGTTCAGTGGCTATGGTCATCGACTACAAAGCGGGTGGTCCCGGGTTCGATTCCCGGCACAGGCT
>JAUJYS010002682.1:0-14304 GCA_033995665.1 Melogona broelemanni | reverse complement strand
AATCTCTATAGAGATTCGAGGGTGCAGTAATCCTGTAGTGCACTAGGCGCTACGGTGATTTAAAAAAAAATAAAAAATAATAATAATTGTTTCACTATATAAAAAAATAAGCAAATTTGTTTTAAAAACATCTATCATACATTAGGTACCAGGGTGCACATTATGCACAGATCCTACATTTTTGTGTAAAAAACAAACAATCGCTTGGAGAAGTTTCACAGTCGATAAAAAAGCTAGTGCCTCGTAGCAAAATATTTCGACTGAAATATATCCTCAATCCTACATCTAACTTGCAAGCTGAAAAAGACGGCGCTACCATCGGCAATACATATTGGTGGAATTGGAAATATTTTTTCCAAACCAATATACGTATGTAAAAGCAGCAAATAAATTCCGCATATAAACGGTTAAATTCTTTGTACCCCCTCTCCAAATATATCCCAACGCATTCAATCTAAAAGCATTTGCCGACGACTATTTGCGTCATTAAAAAGCACGTCACAGCCCACCAACGTGGATTCAAATCTCGACACAAAATCAATTTTTTTTCCCCTTCCTACCCTCATTCGCCATGCATACATCGGTCTTTTCTATGCCGCGCCTCGCAGCACACAATTACATATGCATATAGCGGGTATGGGGGTGGAGGCGGGAGGAGGAAGGTGAGGAATCGCCCCAGATTTCTTTTTTATCCCCGTACCGAATCTAACACATCCGAAGACCAGCCGTCGGTAAAAAATTATAGCACGGACGGGACTAGTTGATCGAAAGTCGGCAATACCCGCTTCGTTTCACGGCATCACTTTCCAATTGTACCGAACAGAGGCGACAGCAACGCCAGTTGACGAATAATATTTTTTGTCATGCCAATTGATTTTTTTATTCGATATTATCAACGATTCTCACTCGATATATGATCGATAATAACTAGTAAAGTTTCAATATCCGAGTGAAATATTTAACGCGGGTATGAGACTATAAACTGGATTCAATTATTTTTACAGGAAAACGCGTAATGCAGTCAATACCCGTAGCATCGCAAGCGACAAACCGTTTCAAATTAATTGAATAGTTTGATCCACCACGTGGTAAACAACGTTGATAATCAAAATGCTTCAACTTCAAACTTTGTCAAGCCAAGAAAACGTATAATTTGGAAGAAATTAATTTCAAGGTGCATGATTCAAAAGTTTCTGTGAAGAAAATGGTTCCCAAATTTTATTAAATATCAAACGTTTATCAAACAAAGTATAAATGAAATGCAAAATATGTCACAACTGAGATTATGAGACAAGCTCATTTTGGAAGTTGTTTTTTTTCTTCCTGCGACTAAGAAGCTTAGCTAGGGGGTCTATGGAGGGTGCCTACCTATGCAGTCGACGCCACGCAAGAGATTCCTAAAAAAACGAACGTCGGTCTATGTGTCTGTATGCCTCGGAAACACACACACGCGCACGGTTAGCTAGATCTCTATCCACATTATGCTCGATGCATTATTCAATTTGAGAAACGGCCACCGCGACCGAAAATGTCGTGTTTGAATTCTCGGCATAAATGTTATGGAAATTCCAATCCTCCCCGTTACGGATACGACTTAATCTATACGTAATTGAAAAATTCTTGTAAGGCGGGGTAGTAGTCGTAGGCAGTAAGGGGGTCTGAGAGTGGGAGGGGGGAGGAAGTAAGAATAGGATGCCCACTCGCTCCATAAACAGCATTTCATCAAGACTGATCTCAAGTATAAACCGCCACCGCTTATTCATTCAACAGCAACGGTAAAGTTGACTGAAGATATGGGATTTTATTTCGGTATTTGACTGATGAGCAGCCCCCGCGCTTTGAGCAAGCAAAAAACCGAGGAGGAAAATATATCCGTGCCCTAAGCTCACCGAGAAAGGTGTGTCATTTCGTTTTCGCCGGGAAACAAATGTAAATTTCTCTCGTTCACGCCTACTGTCAGCTTAAATATCTGGAATACATTTTATTTTTCGGTAAACCTTCCTCGTGTAACAATTTTCAGTGCCGAATTCGTATAAAAATGCAGAGAATTTGTAATCGCCCGAAACTTATGTAACGTTTTCATCGTCATCATTCATGTACGAACCGTCTTGTCTAGGCTCTCGTTTATTCGATCCTGAGGGGTATTGGTAAAAATGTACCCCTCACATATTGCCTAAAACGTTCATAAGCGTAGTAGTAAGATCGGTTGAACAATCGACTCGTAAAATCGTGGTGCGACGGTCCAAAGTTCGATTCCCGACGCGAGTTTTTGTTTAACGCAATTGCGTTTTACTTTTTCGTTGTTCTGCTTCATTTATTCATGGGTTATCGCGCCAGGAGAAATTAATTTTTTTTCGCAAACCATACAATATTAGAATAACCAGAGCAATAGATGCCCTTATGTTTAAATTTAAAATTCCTGAAAACACCCCAGTCGGATATCTCCATCACCACCTGAGGTCTTTTACACAGTATCCTAAATGGCCCATCTGCCCAAAAAATGTTGCACAACCAAGGGACTAAAATAACACGCGCTCGATGCTACAGGAGGGGAAGGGGGATGTCAATGCTATGTGGGTGGACAATACGTCAACCTGTCCGTCGGTGTCGTCGTAAAGCCAATTGTCATCTCTGCGGCAGCGAGAGTGATAGTCGACCACCGAATGCGCCGGCGGTCGACATGCGAGCTGCAAAGGGCAGGTTACAGGTTCGCCCGCGCGCGTTACTAGGCCCTATTCGACAGACGCCGTCGCCGACGACGCAACATCGCGGGGACCCTTTTTTCGACTGACAAGAGTCCGCCCTGGGCGACGATTGAAATATGTAACCCTCCTTCTTTATGACCTTATTAGTGAACCCGAACAATTTTATAAAAGGTGCACAGGGAAGGCATTCCACAATTGTAGTCGCAGAGAGACGGGGCTGAATAAAATCTAACTGGCCTTTGCATTTTGCATAACAAAATTGGTTTTACAGATAGATAGTAAACCAGCGAAACAATTTTCAAATAAATGACAAGAAATAAAGACGCTGATTTGACAAAAAAAACAAGGACACATTTTTCTCGAAACTCAGCCATCCCGTTCCATACATTTACAGTATTAAAATACTGCACATTCAAATAATCCTAATTTTGACCACTTTTTTGCTTGATTACGTCTAGATGATTTTAAGTTTAATAGAGCGGGCAAATGAAACGGAAAAAAATAAGTTAAAACTAGGTTTACCCAACCCGTACATAGCATGAGAAATATTTTTTGAGTTCGTGTCGAGACAACGCTGACACAATTTAAAATTATCTAGATTTCAAAAATCAAAATATAAAGCGAACGCAAGCAAAGACAAAAAAAACCACAATTAAAAATAAAAAAATACACCACAGTATTTCTAAAAAAAAAACCGTTCAAAGGAAAAACTACAAAAATAATTCCAATGATCAAATGACAACGTCTCACAGCCCTGGACGGTCACCCTGACGGGTGGTCCTCGCCCCAAACTAAGCAGCACCATCGCCGCGAATAGCACGCGCGTCTACGTCTCCCATACCACTCCCCCCCCCCACTTCGATTCGACACCCCCGCCATCCCGTCCGTCCCCACCCTTAACACATCCATACACTGTACAAGGTCTGAACCTCGCCTCCGCAAAAGTGCAATAATCTCTCCCGTCCGAGTGAGTGGCGGTTAATAGAGAAATTCCAGCCAGTTATATTTATCACTAATGACAGCTCCGTAGGACAGCGATGATTTAATAATGTATACAATATGTGAGTGCCGTGGGTGGTTGGAGGTGGTGGGGTGGTGGAGAGGAGACGCATAGAGGGAATATTGGAATCCACCCCCCGCCCTTTCAGCTTCGCCAGAAGGATGGTGGGAGAGAGACTACTCCATCGCCAGATACACGGCGAGGGGTTGTCAGAGACAAAAGCTCGGTTCATAACTCCAAGAGTGTGTGATAGTGGAAAAACCCCTACAGGCAGTGTTTCGTCAGATGAGTTAGGAGGAAATTTATGGAGAAAAAAAAAACCGCTTGTGTCGTCGAAAACCGTTAAAGTCGCTAAACGGAATCAGAATAAAATTGGAAAGTGCGGTTTGTGCAAAGGTCAAAAATAAAACTTTTTAACAAAGTGTAATCGAATTTCACAAATGTCATCGGCAAAAATATAACTTGTATGGAGAATTAAAATTCGAAATTAAAAGTCGAAACAAATTTAAAATCACTCTCGCTAAACCTTAAAATTTTTAAAAAAAAAAACGGAGAAAAAAAACACATAAGAAAGTAGAATGCATGTAAAAAGCATGAATTTATGAAGTGTCTTTCTTACTATCACACTGTAATATCACACTGTCATAATGTAAAAAGCATGAATATATGAAGTGTCTTACTATCACACTGCATTCAACTAATTTTCTGTATTTTCTTAAATTTGATTGACGTTAACAACAGATTGAAAAGTGCGGTGGCACGCAGAATGTATGACGTACACATGTGTATATTAAGAAAAGAGATTGGAGATGGGCAAAAACCAAACATATGATTTACAAAAACCTCGACTGGACATAGAAGGATTTACTATGAGTACCTCACACACAAGATTAAATTTGTGACGTGTGGCAATAACCCAAACCGTGGCAAACGTCAATAAAACCGCTGATCGATATTTCACCAATATAATTTTGGCACACGATCGATCCAAATATGCCGGGACAGGCATGGAAGGGGGAAAAAACAAAAGATAAATAAGTGCAGCGCAAAATTAATTTTCAGTTAATTGCAAACCACAGGAGGAGGGGGGATCATATTTTGACGTGGCGAAGAACCCCCCACTTCATCGGACACGTTCACCAACAAGGACCACCACTACCACTAAAGAACAAGCGAGGCTCCCCCGGCTAACTGTTCTGGGAAGGCTCATTGGCACTCGGTATTGTGAACGGATTATTAGCCACTAATGAAATAGCTAACGTGCTCCAACAACTGGGTTAGGCGATGATGGTGGCGGTAGCGGAGTGGTGGTGGTGGGTGGAAGGGAAAGAAGAGTGAGAAACCAGGAATGCGCGTAGACTCACTCGTGGCATCGCCCGTACACTGACGCGCACGTGCGGCCGCCACAAAACAGAACATTATTAAGTAGCTTTATCCATTCATCAAACATATTAACAACGTTACAACAAAGGAGTAACACGCGTCCGCGGCGCTGCCACACACAAATGCGAGTGGCTGTTGCCTCTTTCTACGGCCGATATAAAAGAACTGGAGAGGCTTGGAGCGCACCGAGCCACCAATGATGGGAATTCCGCAGTGCCCCGATGTCCTCACCAGACCCCGCCAGTCCTAAGCCGTCCCGACATTGCTCTCAAAAGAAAGTGAATGAAAAATGCGTCAACATTTATCAAACTTTTCTGATTTTAGTCAGGGATCCAGTTTTGGACTCAACACTTTTCATGAAGTGTTGTCAATATCTTGCACTACATGATGCTCTTGTTTGTAAAAAAAATATTAAACGTATTTGAGGCTAAGTACGGTTTTTTCAATCGAGATTCTACGACGAAGACCTCGCTAATATTCACAGCCACAAAAGACACGTTCGGTTGGTGTATTCCAACATGTGACCAATTAAGAAACATTTTTAAAAATTATTTTTTGACATCACTGCAGTGAATATCGATACAGAATATTCAGTATCCCTCTAAACGCTTGTGCATTAATGGAGAGGCACATTTTCATCAGTACCACGGGATAGAATAAACGAGAGCTCGAGCTGGGAATCGAACCCTGAACTGTCCCACCAAAGGTGGCCGCTCTACTGCCTAGTCGTACATTTCCCATCAACTTCCTGAACATCTAGTACCAATAGGGAATGCCACAAAATCTAGTTAACGAATCCAGTCATTAACAGTCAACGAATTATTGGGCAAGCACGTGGCCTCAAGAGGAAAGCCGAATACTGCACGGTGGCGAACCGTCCGCGTGATATAGTATCCGATAAGGCAACCATACTGCAGTTCCTCGCTTACTCCTCTCTTTCCCAGCTACTACCCACCTCACGATGTTAATAACAAAATAGTTAATAGTGTTGCTTGTTTTGTGCAAAATGTTTTCCCCGGGCACAAATGAATAGCGCCCGGAAACTGAATAAAGAGAACGAGGGAGGAGTATAAACAATGGACGAGAGGAGAGGGGACGCACGGGATAGAAGAGGACTACAATCCCCCAATGGGGGGGAATGGGGTGTCACTGCCTGGTAAGGGAGGGGGTGGGATGTCAAAACGAGGTCTGCTGCGCAAAAAGACCATGACGAGTCGGTGAAAAAATACATGAGTGGTTTCGTAACTTATTACAAGATGCCGATCATGTCGGTGACTTATGCACAGTAGTTGGTGATCGTCAGCATCCTATCAAGAGATACAAGCGGAGATTGCGTTGCAGACATGATGGGGAGGGGGAAAAAAAAGAGGAGCCGGGACATTGTGTCTACACGCGCCGACGGATGCTGCCCGGGACAATGGGAACAATAGAGGCTGAGCTTATCGATTTTTAATCAATCTGGTCGGTACGCCAACTTTGCATTAGCTATTTTTTTCATTACTAGTGAAACGTGAGACGGTAAAAAATTAGACGCGGTTAACCTTTTTTAAAAATAACAATATCGTTGTCTAATACGGCTGTACTTGGTGTCGTATCAAGAGTAAATATGATCAACTGTTCGACAGACATAAGCAACAGTAGAAAAATAAAACTGTGAAATTCCAGGAATCACCAAATGAAATGAGAGGAAATTGCCAAATAATGTTGAACGAAAAAAAGGCAATTTGGAAACAAACACAATGTCTTTGTTTATATTAATAATGCAGACTTACCAGAAAATCCGCCCTGCAGCATGGAAGTGGCTCGTATCCTGGTTTGGCCGGCCCACTCGTATTCCTCGTAGGCCTCGCCTTCAACATCCACGGGTTCATCTTCGTCGCCATTGAGTTCACGCTGGGGACGTACAAATAATAAGCGTAGGGTTAAAAACTCATCACAACGTATCAACTTCCCTAAACATTACAAATAAAGTATTTTTTTATTAAAATTTTGATTGGATAAATTGTGTAATTTTAAATATTTTTATGAAATGTTCGAAGACCAAAACCATGTCATCCATAATCATTTGTTAATTTGACGACCTCATGAATTTCAATTACTGGGAAATATTTGCACCGGTTTTTAGTTTCGGTTTTCCAGAATCAGTTGAACAGGGTATAATTTGATAATCACCGAAGTCTTTCATTAGGGTCAGAGTCAATCCACTCGGTAGTCTGACTTACCTTTCGAATGCACCGTTCAGCGTGGGCGTTGAGCTCGTCCGGTGTACCGCTCACCCGTTCGCTGCAGATTGGGCACACGGTCTCGTCCGCCTGTCGCCTCTTCTTCACCTTGCTTCGAACTGAAACCGACAAAATCAAACCAATTTAAGACATTCTGCACAAGTAGCAACTGATAGACTAACAAGGCGTTTTACGAATCGAGTAGCTATTTATCTCAATCGGTTAATATCACTGGGTTAAATTTGACAAAACCATAATTATTCAAAATTGCCACTCTCACATTGCCTTTCAACTTAATTCACTAAATCGATGATTCCATTTTTAGCAAATTTCATTTGGGTTGTCCTTTGTTTTGTTCAGAGACTTTTAAAAATGCAATTAAATATTGAAACGAAAGTTAAGCCTTTGGAGTTTAGCGAATTTACCATAATTGATTGCAGCAATTTTATTTTTAATTCGGCAGCAAAAAATGCAAATGTGCGTAAAAACTAAATGTATTTGCAATGCGTTCGCATTACACCACTACTCCGCCAAGTTCGCTTTGACACCAACCAACGATTGCTCATGCGAGACAAGATAGGGTTCTTTCGGCTACGAAACTGCATTCGCAAATTCACAAATACACATATAAAGCTATTGAAGTCAACCGTAGCCAGATGGGACTTGAGTGGAAGTGGCAACAAAAAAAAAAGTTCTGAATCCGGATATATAATGCGTGCATTAAAAAAATTTCGCCATCAAATCTGACATCACCCGGTAAGCGCGCAGCAACTTGACAAACCCCATTAAGATGTCAATAAAAAGAAACCGTCTAATACTTCTATTTTTCCTTTTGCACAATTTTAGACGATAAAAAGGTTTTGTGACCTGCTATGTATCTCTCTCTTTCTCTCTGCGGCGGCTAGAAATGGCAAACACACGACGGAATAATATTTCTGCCGTCGCAGCATCACCCGTAATTCATCCCTCTATCCCACCGTCACCATCACCACCGCTCCCTTCAACCCACCACCCCCACACTCGATTCCCTTTTTGCTCCCGCACACTTTACCGACTCGCCAATAGCCCCGCGACACACAAACGCAACCAAAAATCATTGATTTCTCCCTAGAGATTTATGTAGGAAAGCTGTCGTACGGCAACCGCACTCTTACACCCACCCTCCTCTATCCTACGACGAGCAATGGGGCTTGACGAGCGAAGAAAATCCTACGTGGTGTTATTACGGTTGTGACAACAATCGACACAACTTGGAAGAAGGAGGGGGTGGGGGGAGTTTTAGTTCTGACCGACCGGTGAACGAGAATATACCCTCACAGTCTCGTGGATTTTACAAGTGCCTTGCATAAACGTGTAGCGAGTCGCCATCTTCTTTTATCTTTATTTGTTTTTACACGGAAAAGAGCTTAGGTAGGGAAGATACAGCGAGACACGAGCAATATGTCGAACGATAATTCCGTGCATTTTTTTATGGGCGCGCACCCGGTAATTGACGACGACGACGACGAAGAAGAAAAAAAGCAGACGGTCTGATACCAGACTGCGAGTGTCAACCTTTGGCCCACATGTACAAACGCCCCTCTGCAGCAGCGTTAACAGGTTTAGGCTATTTTTCCTTGGACAACTATAATTTTCATGAAATATAAAATATTGAAAGTGGCCCTTGTAAGTTTAATGGCTTTTTTTAACAGAGTCGGTAATTGAATTTGCAATTGATATTTTACAGATGAAAAAACTTAAAATACCAAAAACGCTGACACTGGTTAGTTGAATTGAATTAATCAATACGAACAAAGCTTACAGGTGTATCCCTGACCATTTGGGATGTTTACTGAATTAATCAAATTTATTATTATTATTATTATTATTCCGGATCACTGTAGTGAATAGCACTACAGAAGGTTATTGTACCGCTTGTGTCGCTGTGGCAATGTGTGAGGGGCACATTACCACAGAATCGAATAAACGAAAGCCTGCGCCGGTAATCGAACCCGGGACCACCCGCTTAGTAGACTGTGACCATATCCACTGAGCCACTGGGGGCCGATTTGAAGCGTTTCTGTTTTGCTTTTTATTTGTCCCCTCTTTTTTGGCAATTTCTTGAAACACTTGGTTACAATTTATTTTCTTGTTTCTAAATATTGATGATTCTATTGATGATTCACGCGGTCTCGTGATTAACATTCTAATATTTTTGATATTGATGATTCTTTTACTTTGTACTTTCTTTCAAACTTGATGGCTATCTAGTTTTAAAAATTGTAACCAAAAATATTTTGTTGAACCTTTAACTTTTTAAATCAGATTTTTTTTTTTTTAATCACTATAAATATTACGCAATAGTGCGGAATATAATCGTAGCTCGCAGCGAATTAAATCGCCTGCAATTCTTTCGCGCCAGGTCAACGTCTCTATCTGACTCTTTTATTGTCCGAAGCGGCCTGCACTCCGGTCGGTTTTGCGGCTAAGTTTTCTTCGTGCAGCTTCTTTTGCGGGCAGGCGTCGCTGGTCACTGCGAGCAATTTCTCGCTTGACCAGTGGCCACGACATCTTAATCGTTGAGATGGACGAGTACGGACACATTTTTTTGCGACGACGTGTCCACCCTTCACCCCCGTTTTCGTTGGACGAACAGATGTATGTAGTACTTTAAATAATTAAATGTCACGTCAAGGTGTACTTGGCGTAGGATTGATTGATGGTGGACGCAAAAACCATTTCTCTCATCTTTCCTGTTTATGTGCTCTTATAAAAAAGTATTAATTTAGATTTTTTTCTGTATCAATTTAGATTCCTCCGACATCATCTGGTATTGACTCAACTTTTGCTCCCACCCAAACAGTAAATTAAGTAGAAATGCGAATATTTTAATTGGGAATAAATTAAAAATATATCGTCAAGTTTCGCTTACACGATCGATTCATGGTTTGGCTCCAAATAGTAAATATAACTTTGTTTAGGTTCAAAACACTTTTTGGAGCGAGATTTGTATCTGCGCGCTGGAGATTTTGAAACGCACGTGTGTTAGTCCGATATTAAACCAAAAAAATGACCGATCGTGTAAATCTGACAAAGGATCTCAAAATTATCGATCGTGTAAGCCACGCCTTACAATGTAGCTGCGCTATGGAACACTTGGTTTGGCAAATTTTCTCGTGGGCCCGACAACAAATTGAGGAAAGTTTTGACCGCGAGTCCATCTGATTGATGTGCCCAAATACAGTTGCCCTATACCGTTGTTGTTGCCTCCTGTTAGGGCGGCGGCAACAGTACCGTTATCCCACTCTCCGGAGAGAAAAAAAAAGTTTCGAATCGTGTCTTTTCGTTGCGGGGGTGTCGTGTGTTGGGTTCGTTCACCCACCCCCGCAGTCCAAGCGAGCGCGCCACCCCCCGCTCTGCCCTGCTGCGTTGATATTGGACCCGCCCGAAACAGCAGCGCGCGCGCACTCTGGCGGATTTTCTCTCCTTTAATTAAATCTTCGTTTTGAGTCTGCTGCGAAATACCGTTTCCGAGTCGTCCGACCGTCGCCATTTTTTTTTCTTTTAATTTGGCTTTTTTTTTTGTTTCCCTCGTGCCACCGCTTACGTGCAGGCTCGTTGCGCGCACACACACACACAGGTGGCGGAGTTATGATTTTTAGGGGCCTCAGCAATCGTGGCTGTTGTGGCAATCGTCCTATGGTGACAATCGTCCTATGGTGACAATCATCTACTTTGTATCCGTATATTTCAGGCCAAGATATCGTGATTTTATTGCTGCGTTGTTGGACTCAAGCTGAAAGGTTGTTTCTGATTCCTTCTATAAAATTAGTACTCTCATATCAGTGGTTAGTTTTTTAATCCTGCTGCCCCCACCAGTACTCATCACGAGCCGCCAGTATT
The DNA here is from genome assembly GCA_033995665.1 of Melogona broelemanni. Lineage (NCBI taxonomy): Eukaryota > Metazoa > Arthropoda > Diplopoda > Chordeumatida > Chordeumatidae > Melogona > Melogona broelemanni. The sequence goes on along the minus strand of JAUJYS010002682.1, from coordinate 3,112 downwards.
TTTTTATGAAAAACGTGATGAGAAGGTTCCATTTCATAATTTTTTTTTTATGAAATGGAACCTTAAAACATTACGTGATGAGAATTCTCATCACGTAATGTGAATCCAAGATGGCCGCCGCCAGGGGATAATTCCAGAGGATAATTTAAAAGCTGTTTCTCGGAGGGGTGACATCACTTTCTGTTGAGTTAAAGTACCGGCTGCATGATGAAACAAATATATGCTGCGCCTACAAATTTGGATAGGCATGAACGATGTCATTTTATTGCAAAGTACGGTTCCGTTTACATATCGGATGAGATAGATTGTCACGACTCACGACAGGCCTTCGATGGTAAGCATTAATCCGCCACTCTCAGGGTGTGCCTCATAGAAGAATTACGGGGGAAGCAGAACCAGTAAAAAAAATCACCAAAAAAAAACTACAGTGTATGACCACTGCAGTCGTCGAACGTCTGCTTCTCTCTCACCTCACCTGCCATAAGTTCTAACTGCTCCCAAATTTTTTTTCTATTTCTTCACCCTCCTCTGTCTATTTTTTTTTCTTCTTATTTTAGTTTGGCGTTCGAGATTGTTAAGAAACAATCTCTTGATGGTCGACCAGCAGCACTCTGGCCCTACTGAGACCCGCTGCGCAAAATGTTGTCATAAACTTCCTTTGTTATTTCGTCGTTTATTGATTTTATTTTACAATCGATGATGATCCTTATCACTCTAGTAAATACACTACTGGAGATTTTGTACCCCTCTAACCGCCTCGAAAAATTGTTTTGTGGAGGGGCAAATTTTTACAAGTGCCTCGTGCTCGAATAACTCCCCTTCCCTGCCCCTCACATATCTCCTAAGAGACACGAGGGTGCAGTAGTCCTGTGGCGCACTAGGCGCTACGGTGACTTTTAAAAAAAAAAAAAATAATAATAACGAAAGGCCGAGCCGGGAATCGAACCTGAGATCGCCGCACAATAGGCGGATGCTGAGCTTCGCCTCGTCGATAGTCTAAGCGTTCAGAAATAAAGATTATATTAAAAAAATATTTGATATCCCCACTACGATGTCATTAACGCGCGACTCGGCGTCTTGGTGGTGCGTTGTGCCACTCGCGTGGTCTTAGTATTGGTGGTGTTGGTAGGTTGGTGGTGAGACTCGGCCGCATTCAGCAGCAGAAACATCATCGGCAACAAGCAGCAGTATTTCGAGTGTAGGCTGGGTTGGGGGTGGACGTGATTGCGCCGTGAATCACGAACCGGACGGCAGAAACAAAAACAAAAAAAAAACCCGACGAGAAATGCAAACGCGATCGTATCGAAAAAGTCAAGTTCCAGTCACAAGTGGTGGCTGCAGTGGCCTGTCCGGCGTGGCGCCCCGCCTCTGTCCTGTTCCGGATCGGCGAAGGACTGGTGGCGCCACCAACCGTCTTGTGTCTTTGTCCGCTACATGTCACCCCGCCTATCGGTGGCTAACTGATGTGATCGTGTCTTGCACCCTTCACACCATGCTCGACTTGCATGTTCAAAAATTTTCTTTCAAAAATTTAAATTGAAATAAAGAAGTTAATAATAATAAAAATTGTTCGACTCGTCGTAGTCCAGTCGGTAGTGCGACTGACGTGTGATGCGACGGTCCCGGGTTCAATTCCCGACGTGGATTCGCGTTTATTCGAACCCGGGGTGCCGAGGTGTCTTGGAGCGGGCATACTTTCCTGTAGTGCTATTTTCGCTACAGTGATTGTCTAGAAAAAGTAATATTAAAAAACCGGATACTGTAAATTAAGTATAATTATAAGTAATAAGTATTAAGTTTAAGTATTAAGTATAAGTAAACATTACAATTGATTAATCTTTTTTTAAGTTTAGCTTACTAAATGATTAAATAAACTTTGTATAAATATTTCATGTGTGATAGTTGAGACAATTGAATCAAATAGGCAATTAGACAATTTTTAAATTGATATTCGCAAAATCGTTCCAATGCGAAGAACATCTCCAAAAAGTGTGCGTTGGAAGCACAGATAGACTGTGAATATCAGTCAGCTCTGTTTTGGTTGTTTATTCTGCTCGTACTATCAATATTAGATATGGCACTGACTCTTCGAGTGGGTGAAAGGTGATCGCACGTGCTCAGACGGAAACTGAAACAATCGATCCGGGTTGGAATTCCGCCTGAACGACCCAATCGCTCACCAGTAGCCACTGCCATATCCGGTGCGCATGTTGGGGTCTGTCGTCTGGCCAGTGGTCTCGTGTACCCCGACGGACCTTTTTCCTCGACATAAATATTTCTGGGATTCGTCGAGACAATCGTCATCGCGCATCAACCCTCGCATGATTCATTTTTTTTCTGTGCGCTTCGCAGTTGACCTGGCTATCGCGACGACTCATTCGGTGTGACGGGTCCACTGACCTCGCTGACCCCTGATGTAGTTATTGGCTATATGCGCTGCGCGGGTAAATTAGGTGGCGCAGTGACTCGTATGTGGAACGCTCGCCGAAACACGTCCACTTCCAATTTAATTAAGACGCTGAACGCATTTATAGTATTGGCAATTTTTTTTTTTTGATGATGAATACAAATATCGGTCATGTATTCAATGGATCTACATGTTAGGCAACATGCCAATAATTCTGAAATATTACGTTTAAAAGCAATGACAAAGAAATGCTTTAAAATCAAATTTTTAAAAATAATTTAGTTTTATTATTTTTTTAAAAAACAATTTTGATATTTTAAAATTAGGCGATTACAAAGTTTAAACCTAACATACTAATAATCAAGTAATAGAACAATTTCTGGAGTTTGGAAAAAATATATAGCGGAACCGGAACCGGACACTTCATTTTCATACTAATAACTCTGAAATATTGCGCTTAAAAGAAATTCTTCCAAATCTGATGTTGTAAAATTGAAGAATCGGTTCTGTATTTTTCTAATTTTAAGACTCGTATTTTGTCGATATTATTTCTAATCGCGATTTTTGGCCAACCCTGCTCGCTTGTCAGCATATATATATATATATTTTTTTTTTAATAAATCGCCGTAGTGCCTAGTACACTACAGGATTACTGCACCCTCATGTCTCTATGGAGATGTGCGAGGGGCAGGGAAGGGATGGGGA
>JAUJYS010002681.1:0-14305 GCA_033995665.1 Melogona broelemanni | reverse complement strand
GCTAACGAATAAACGAAAGCCTGCGCCGGGAATCGAACCCGGGACCGTCGGCTTCGTAGGATGTTGTCATACCCACTTACGCATTACGCACCGTAGCCATCGGTACGTATCAGTATATCCGAATATTAATAATATTGCAACCCAAGTGCAACATTTTCTCAAGCATGTGGTTGCAATTTTGCTGCAATTTTGCCGAATAAAAAAGTCAGTTTGCACGTTCGCACGACAGACGGCGCCACGTACTAAAGCCGCGACGGGTATTTGTGGTTGACAGGAGGATTATCAACGGCTCAAGTAATCAATATTCAACGGTCGCATTAAGTTGCGTATTAATTCTATCTTACACTAGGGGGCATCCATACTAGATGGGGTATGCATAAAATTAATGCGCGGGACGAATTTGAATACTAATCGCGATAGTCCGACAAAAATTCTTCTTCAGAAATATTGAACAGTTTTAGACGAAAATAAAATGGCGTACAGTGCTTCCTCAAGTTAAATTGAGCATAGTTATTCTAAGTTCCCAGAGTGACTTATCCTCCCATTTATTTGTCGTTTTTTTTTTGTAAAGCGCTTGGCAGCAGCCAAGGTTGCACAGTGAAAGTTAAAAAAAAATGTTTCTTTTCACAGACAATTTCTTTCTTTCTTTCCAAGTCAAATGTACGAGTAAACCTTTGCTTAATAAAAGATATAATAAATAATAAAATATGTAATTATATATTGCATCAATTTGATATGATCGAAAATATATCGCCGCAGCGACGCGAGAGGTACAATAACCTCCTGTAGTGTTATTCACTACAGTGATTCGGAATAAAAAAAAGGAACATGTGTTTCAAGAATCTTGCAACATTGACCAAAATTAATATTTTCAAAATAATATTTTCTTTTTTTATAGGGGAAAATTTATCTATCTGGGGCGAATATCCCTGCAGGAAATTCTATACCCCTCGTGTACAAAACATTCGAAGGACGCATTTTCACTAGTACCCATGTATCGAATAAACGAGTGCCCAAGATGAGAATCAATCACAGGACCGCCGCACCGCATTCCGCTACAATACCGACTGAGCAAGACGATTCACACGATTAACATTAATTCTTTTACATCCTTTACCTGTCGGATCCACAATTATGGAGAATACAGTTGTTAGGCATTTTCTTCGTTTTTTTTATTTCATTCACCACATCGGAGATAGCCACGTACTCATAATTTCAGCATGCTTGAGAAGGGTTGCGGAATACTTTTAGCACCATTCGACTATAGGTTGTGTATTTCAAGAAAGAAAAAACTACGCTCTTTAATCACCTAATCTGAAACACGCTTGGGCGAGCTAACTTTTCAGTTCGCTTTGCTTTAGACGTGCATTACGGTACAATATCAGTATAGGAGGAGCTTTATTATTTAAAAAAAACTCACGAGGATGAGTTGTGTATTGCAGTACAGTATCAGGGGAAGCTTTATTATCGGCACTCAAGTTTGCATGTGGTGAAAATCTCCAGCCTCTCTTTTGTTCGTCGTGTATTGCGGTACAGTATCAGGGGGAGCTTTATTCACGAGTTTGCATGATATAAAAGCATTCGAGTGCGCTAACAATTCTTGTCCATGGATGATGGCGCTAGGGTAGTTCTTTTTTTTTATTTTACAAGCGAACTAATGACAAAAAGCCAAAATGCGAAGGCATTTCCGTCCACTTTTTTTGTTATGGTTTTCGATATGGTGTGATATAAAAGCAACGCTTTTACATTTAATAATTGTAATTGAAATTTTACCATTTCCCCTTCCCCATCCCTTTCCCTTATCCTTCCCTTCCCTACCCTGCCCCTCACATATATCCATAGAGACATCCTGCAGTAATCCTGTAGTGCACTAGGCACTACGGTTGATTTAAAAAAAAAAATCATAATTTCGACGAGATTTTGTGGAACATCAACCCAGTCGGCATTGCAATCGGCTGCGGTGCGTCGGTCCCGGGTTCAATCCCCGGCGCGAGCTCTCGCTTATTCGATCGCATGATACTGAATAAATTGTGCCCCTCATTCAGACATCGTCAATATCACCCTTTAGTTATTGGAAATTGCCAAAAAAATTGTAAGCCTTCCATTTACATACTATATGTTTTACATATTAACATTATAAAATTCACATACCCATGTTTTGTATCGTCGTTGTCGCTTTCGTGTCTGAGGATTTTTCGTTTTTAATTTCTCACGTAAATGTATATTCACATAACCGTATAAGTTCTAACAGGTTCATTTATATTGCCATAAGGGAAATATTTTGCTGCATTATATGTCGGACTACATATAAAAGTCCATTACATTTTATGTTTAATCCCAAGTTCATTTTTTACGACTTTAAAGAGCATTTCCTGTCTGCCTATTTTCCACGGAACATCTAACAATATTGCAGTTTCTCAAATAACGTGTACTAAATTATTATCACCATATAATGCAATGCCAACGATCAATAATAAAATATCGCCAATTAAATTCGTAATCAAACCATTTCGATATGCATTAACGCCGGTAGATGGCGCTATAAACCCGCCATGGGGCTGCCCACCGGCAATAAATTATGCGCAATTATACTGGATGATACGGCGATTATGGAGTAATGGGCGCTCAAAGCAGAGCCATCCGATGAAAAGCCCCAACGTTTAATTGCGGTTGCAATTTAAAACAAAAATCCAGTGAATCCAGTTAGCAAGAATCCAGTTGGCGCGCTGGTCCCCCCCCCCTCCTTTTAATTAATTACTTCTTCCTGCTGCGGCGCTGCGCGTTCTCCCCACTATCTCCGTCGGGAACAAATTATCGCCGTGTGTAGCAAACAAAAAAAGTGCTAGCGACTAGATAACAACGTTAACAGTTAAGCCGGTGCGGAGAAACTAAATGAAATTTCAGCTTGACTACGTTACATGATGTACGGCGTGTAACGCACGCGAGCGTAGCGAATTTACCAAAATAGATCATTGTAGTGAGTACATTTTGTACGAGTGCGAATAAAATAAAAACCGCGAAATGCAGTCACTACACAAATTAACGAACCGGAAGGTTTAGAGACAGCTAAATATACAATAGTGCTCTGGAATAAGTTTGGCTAATTTTCGACATTTTTAATTACTATTTTTAATATTAATGTACGACCCATCTGGTCCAGTCGGTATTGCGACCGACTGTGGTGCGGGCGGTCCCGGGTTCGATTTCCGGCTCAGGCTCTCGTTTATTCGATCCTGGGGCACTGATGAAAATGTGCCCCTCATATATTTCCATAGCAACACGAGGGGTACAGAATCTCCTGAAGTGCTTTTCACTACAGTGATCAGAAATAGAAAAATATATCAAAATCGATAGTTTGTCAAGATGGTGTGATCTCACTACGGATGCAATGAGAGAGAAATTAACGAAAACGCATATAATGGCGCCTCAAATTATTAATTTTTAGAATATTTATTAAATAAAAAATTAAATGTAGAAAGTTTAAAAACACTATCGACACAACGATAGGGTCTTCTCGGTGCGCACCGAGGATTAACGACGATAGGTTGGCTAAACCTCAAAAATACGAATAAACGAAGAATTAACTACTATTTGCGATACAATACAAAGTCATAATTGAACAAACCGTGTACCGTCATCAACACCTTAAATTTGGATAGAGTCTGCTCGGTGCGCACCAATTTTAACTGACACGACGATCTAAGCGATTATATTTTTTCACAATCCCATTAAGGCCCATGCTTGTGGTTGGTTGTGTTATTAAATAGTTCAACAAGTATATATTGATATTTTCGACTGTTGAGGGACATGCCTGCAGTCGTCTGTATTTTTATGTATTTCCTCATGTTTTTACATTAGCACGTATCTAAATATTCTTCAGAGTATTCCCTACTTCTTTCCCCAATATATATTTTAACAGGCATTGCATGAAGCGAGCAATATCAACTAGCACAACACTTTAAACAAAGGAACACACAAAGTTGACTACGATGCCTATGTCTAAGCCAGCCGTCATGGTGTGCAGCGCCACACACTATTATGAAAAGCTTCACACGCATAACCATCGCCATAATAAGCAAATCCCATAAAGGCCGCTATGGGCGATTCATTTGTGAGCTAATTGGCGAACACGTATAATTGGTTTAGCAGGCGGCGCGGACTCCACCACCACCAAGGACAATGACGTCACTCTCGAACCCTCTGGCCTCGTCGCGTGCAGTCTCGCAAATTTAAATAATTGTATTTTCAATCAAGGGTAGCGATCCAGGCAGGCAGGCAGTCATATTAAATTATGTTAACTCAAAACTTTCCATAAGGTAAACGTATTGACTCGCTCAGATTTTGTCACTAATGAAAATGCATCGACGTTGACATCACTGACGTCAGCGCCAATTTTAGCTTTTACGTTAAATCATCTCGATCAAGTTGTTGTTCCTTGTAAGATAAAATTTAATCCGAGGTTATGGAAAACTTTTTCGTTCGCTGTTGGAGAGATAAGGTGTAAACAAAAAGTCAGTCAGCCATGATTACCGAAGTCAAAACACCTGCAGTAAGCGCACACAATCTGACAGGTTCAGAAGGATTGTGAAATAATTACCAGATAGTTTATTTTTAAACACACCAGAACATCGAAATGTTACATCGAAGGGGCAAACAAGATGAACCACCGCATATGCCAGCATTTTCCAAACATTTCAACGGTTTGATTATCATAAAATGTCCTTCGTTAGCTTTTTACTATCGCGGTAGAGGCCACGCACTGTACATGTACACAGCGGCAGCACCGAATGACTCACCACAAGTGCTTGGCGTGCTTGAGTGAACACTCGACGTAGTATTAGCTAGGTGGCAGCACCGTACAGCTATATAGCAAGCGGCAAAAGACGCGTCAAATTTTTAAACAAAAATTTGCTAGGCCTAGACCGGAGTTGGCCATTGTACACACAATGATCACTTCGACAATGGCATTGCTAGCGTGAAAATAAAATTAAAAAACGAAGGACAGAAATTCTCCGCAACGGATTAGTTGATCCACGCAATATAGAGACCAATTTTAGGCACACAATAATTAAAAAGTACATCTGCCATTTATAGACTGGGTAGTAATGCAAGGACTCAATTCATGATTGCACATAGTGACATAACACGGTATTCCAAAATACCTCGATCGACTGACGTATTGTTGCGTTAATGGTAATTTAAGTTAAGTTACGCAATGATGGATCAATCTTTGAAATCGAAAAATTAAATGAACTCTGCTCCACCAAAACAAAGGAGTAAACAAGTTTAATTGTCAGTTGAACTGCGGAAGGAACGTTGGGAGTATAATAGTCATTGCTTCAGAGATAGAAAACTTGATGCTATACAATGTGCGAGGAGCAGCAGCTACAACATAAAATGTAAACCACCAACAAAGACGCAGAATTTAGAAAACAAACGTCATCTGAACTGGTAATTGGATGACCCACAGTGCATCACAGACATGCCGCAAACACACAACGTGCCGAGAATAATCAAAAATATGCGGATAGATACTGTACATGCGCACATCCAGTAATTTATTTACGGTACACCATCAACGGAAGTAATTTGTAGACGGATTGTAGCGATGTTGAATTTAACGCACGGTTGCGTCACCTTTATGGAGTGCCTCTTTTCGGGGCGGCTTTTCCAACAAATTGAGAAATTAGTCACGTCGCATTGGAATATACAGCTCAAAAAAACAATTTATACGATGTCTTGGCCATAATAAACGGCGACATCTGAAGTTGGCCGCATCAAATGGTTATCGCTATTTCCATCAGTGGAGTCGTGGTTTTAAAACGTGACATATCTCCGACTATACGTAGGGTGATTGAAAAGTAGCGATATTATCTTGAATAATTCCAAAAGACGGGTATAACTTCCCAGACATTTTAAAAACTCAGCACGTGCTTCTACTTATTGATTATAATGTTATCGAATTCAATTATTTCGTTGAACCGTTCGTTATTTATTTAATTTTGCTAGACTTCGTATACCATTTGAATTTTTGATCGACTCATGTAAAATAAACATTTATTTTTTCTTTAATCCCTGGTCACTTCTTAAACGTACCGTTACGTTCAAACAATGCCATTGGTGTTATAGAAGGGTTCAATTACAGAAAAATCGTGTTTCTATCAATCAGTCAGTGCAGTAAGTCAGCGTTGCCATAAGTCCGAAAGCTATTAGGGTATTATCACCACTTTTCTATCAGCCCTCGTTTTTACACCATAGGTGCGCGCGCAAATGTTAAAATACAACGGCTTATCAGAGAACTACCGAATTTATAAATAATAACGCTAGCATACCAAGTGTTGATACGTTCGTTTAATTCGTTTCAGAAAACTCACGCGCAGACTGAAACAAGGAGGGTGGGGAGAAGGGGGTGTGTGTGTGAAAGCGAAATTGGACAATACGAGATAAGTGGATTCGGTTTGTTCCCGGGCAATGCGGGGTGACGGTTAGCTCCGCATATTCCAAACCGAATAAATAATAGCTGCTAGGAAGACCTCGACGGGGAGAGTTTTGCAAGTTTACGGTTGTCAAAAACGAATATCCTTATCATTCGAGCTCCCCCGGCAACGTTACACACACACACATACATACACGAGATACGACCTCCTTATCATAAAACACCGCCCACACTTAACTACACGTTATCTCTGTGGTGTCACCACCAAACGGGCATTATCAACTGCGGTGTCACTGTGTCAGCGCTAATTTCGTTTATTTGGCATTTGTGTCAGTCTTGAATCGCCCCTCAAACTGGATTACGATAGTTCCAATATCGATTTCGATTAAAAACTGATTTATGCGCATGGCGGAAAATTGTCTTCCTACTTTGCAAACTGTTATCAAGCCAAAATAAATTTTGAAAAAATCCTTTCACCATATATTAGTGTACAAAAATAAATAATTTGTGGTTATGGGTGCTAAGATCGATCTCATGAAATATCCATTTTGGAAACTTGATATACAACGACTCGTCGTAGCCCAGTCGATATTGCAACCGGCTGCGGCGCGGCGGGTCCCGGGTTCGATTCCCAGTGTTGGCTCGTTTATTCGATACCGGGATACTGGTGAAAATGTTCCCCTCGCATATTGCCAAAGCAACACGTGGGGCACATTATTTATAGTAATATTGATTTCAGTGATTGAAAAAAATAAAATAAAATAACAATGATCAATATTTTACGAACCACTGTATGTCTACCACCGCGATAGATTAATCCGGTCTATAGACTGGATCAGCTCAACACACGCTACAACATGCACATATCTTGACGACAGACCCTAAAATGCCTTACTTTCACGTGAAATTTACAGAGATTTGAAAGCCGGGAGCGTTTCATATTTTGGTATTGACATTGAGCTGGTGAACCGACATCCAACGCTGAAATGCAGACGCCTTCAACTCGAACAACTTAAAGAAAAGTTTAAATGAATGCATTCACAAAATAATAAATAGAGAACGAGAATGCTTGGCGCGCGCGCGCGATCGAATCTATCAGACCTTGGCTGCGATGGTGTGAAAAAGGGGCGGCGTCAATCTTTTTCTATTTGGCGATCTAGGCTAGGCGATGAAGGTGCAAACTTCGCAACGCTCGCAGTCGAAGCAGCGTGACAATTGAGTTCGCAAATTAATGTGAGCGGGGCCCCCAGTTACCCAGTATTACATGTGTGGGTATTTAGCGTCGCTACTCAATAGTTGCTAAATGGAACTCATTCCCCCAACGCGCGCTTTCGTGTGTTCAAACATACTTCGCTATTCTACGCAATAATAAATGCTGATTGAGTGATTAGTCAGCTCTATAGTCACTGGCAAGGTGCGACTAGATTCGCTTGGTACAATTAAGTTGGTGCTTGGGTGGGAACTACTGCAATTCCTAACGAAACGAACAAGTTCCAAAACAGCGTCTGGCGAGCTCTCATAGAAATTATAAAAATTGCGAGAAAAAAAAACGTTTAACCCTCGTTCATACCTCAAATTAGAAATAAAATTGATAAATGATTCAAATCACTACGTTAACACGGTTATCTCAGCACAGTTTCCTCGAGACCAAACGATTCATCAGCGGAGTTAAGAATGATTTTACTTGAAAAAATTATATAAAAACAGTAGAAAACGCCTAAAGAAAACCGTGAGTGATTTTAAACATCTGTTAATTTTTAATTTTAATAAAAAATATTAAGAAATAATTGGCGTACGGTTGGTATCAAGAAATAATCCGCCATGTATGTGGCGATCCAGGGTTCAATTCCCGGCTTGGGCTTCAGTTATTCGATTCCGAGGCACTGTTGAAAATGTGGCCCTCCACAATTTACTCTTTCGAGGCGATTAGAGGGGTACAAAATTTTCTGTCGTGATAATCACTTCAGTGTTGGTTCATCGATTGTTCCTAAAAATAATAAATAAAATAAAATAATAAATTTATTTTATTTCGTAATTTTATTTTTTATTTTTATTATCAACACTATAGAAGTCATTCAAACAGCAAGACACTACCCTTATCCAAATCTAAATGGAACAAACCATACGAGTATGTGATTACGGTAGTCAGAATAAATAAAATGAAGTACGAGGAATATAAGCAAGTATGCACCAATGATTATGTAATGTGTCGCAACAGTTTATACGAGAGTTCGCCTAATTGTTCCATCGTTCTTTCCGGCGCTGTTACGGAACATGTCCCCCACTGGTTTAAACTCGAAGATGTCGAATACTACCGAATAGAACGAGCCAGAATTTCAGAATACAGTCTGTACAGAATTATATTTACGTGCTCAAAAGAAAACTGTTGAAATGCTTCGCCAATCATTTTATATTTACTTTGCAGTCACTTACTGCCTCTTGAATCTTGACTAAAATTACGAAGCCATAATTCCGCGTGCTGCAGCGATAAAACTCGACTTCACCATCGTACCAAAAGAAAGGTAAATGTCAGGAGAGTGAGCGTGGGGGGGAAGGACAAACAGCGCAGATACCAAAATTGGAGTGTGATTCACGCTCAACCCAACTCCTTCCTAGCAGCCCCCACTCCGAATTGGCATGCACGACAGCATCGTGTTTCACCTGGCGACATGTACAGGCAACTCGGGTGGTAACCGTGAGGGGAGGAGCTGGTGACGAGCGCGATGATCGCACGACAACGGAAAAATAAATATACCGCCGCCGCCTCCTCAACTCTCAACCCCACTGCCACAAAAAAAGTAAACAAAAACGGGTGATGAGGTTCGCCATTACGAAGGGTTATCCGCAAACCGTTTGGACTGGCTATTATTTTACCTATGTGAATAATTTTGAAAATAGACCGGCGATTCTGATAAATAATTAAAATGGAAGAAAGAAATTACACGTCTAATTATAACAACCATTACCGTCCCTTTATCGTATTTTCGTCTAAAATGTAACAAATGCGAACATTTCCCGCCAAATTTTAAAAATTATTATGATTTGTTATTTGCGGACTTGTTTTGTAGACGAGAGATTAGGAGCCGTGTTATTAAAAACTAATAAAATGGTTAAGGATCAATTCATTTTATCAGGAATTGTTATGGCATCAGCTATTTAATTCATCTATCCTGGGATCGAATCTAGCGTGTACCAGTACTTTCCAGTTTTACCAGTCTTTTTGTTTACCTTTACTTGTTTTTAGTTAAAAGTAAATGTGCTTACCCGCGTTACATTTTACACGAATTTCATTAAATTTACTGCTACTTTCAGGTCCCGCACGTACATAGTTACACGAAATATTTTAGCAAAATTAAAATGAAGAGCGACATAAAGAAAAATAAATCATACAAATAAATTATTCGTTTTTTGCATATTTTTATTGAAATTTGCATATTTTTACTTTCATTTACAATTTACTCTACAGCGATCATAACTCTTAATGACTGAGTCAATGTAGGATTTGCGGAAGCTGATACGCTGATACATTTTACAAAGCTCAAAACGCATCACACTGGGTCAAAGCAATAAAATGCGAATATTAAATGCATCCCCCCCTCTCTCCCCCAACCTTTGTTCAATTACACAAATCCACAGCAGACCTTACATTACCAAAACCAAGGTAGAAGAGAAGACGAAGCAGGCGAAACGAGTGGGCAGGTTTGACTCGTGTTTCCATTGTTACTTCACATAGGCTCCTATAGGCAAAAACAACAATAGCCGACTACGGGGGGATGTTTTGTTTTTGATATTACGATTCAATCGTCCGCTGGAGGTCAGATACGGAGGAGGGGGCGGCTGGTGATGAGTTCGCGACAACAGAGGGGGGTGAGGTGTTGATGGGTTAGAGGTGGTGGCGTTAATGGCGACGACACGCGCCGAGCCTCGTTCAAATCCACGAACCCCTCATTATTCGCGGACTTCCCTCGGGCGCTCCGGCCCGTGCAACCTGTACAGTTCGACAAACAATAAAAGTCATGGAGAGGAGCGTTTCAGTTCTGCAATAACGAATCGCGCGCCACGATAGATTACGGAATCCCCCTGAGACCATCAGGTGACTTGGGTCTGGAACTTTAATGTGCCTCTCTGACAACGTGTAAATGTACGCTGTGAATGTACTTCCATTCCCCGTAGAAAGGTACGAATTTTTCTTGCCCGAAAAATTCCGAAGGTCTGGAATAGAACCCGCGTTTTGAGCATGATAGGCGAACACGCTAATCACTGCGCCACAAGTCACCTGTGATCAATATTGCGAGGTTTCGACACTTAGGTGGCTCACGTGATTCGAGAACCACATAATATGCTCACTTGATTGGAGAACCGCGAAAGTTGTCTAGCCCAGTTCGGTATTGCAACCGACTGCGGTCCGGGCGGTCCGGGGTTCGATTCCCGGCTTGGGCTCTCGTTTATTCGATAATGTGGTACCGGTGAAAATGTGCCACTCACATATTGTCATAGCGTCACGAGGGGTGCAGAATGAATAAACATTATATTCGCTTACGCTAACGTTTACACGAGCTAACAGTGAGCGCCTATGTAGCGGCGAAGGGTCTCACGAACTGCGGAGATAGCGTCTGTTTTAATGCAAAAGTAAATGGGATTAGGCACGGTCGAACGAGAATGTGGGTTGAATCGTCAGAGCCGAACTGGGGGAGGGGGGCAGATGAAAATCTGCATCATTCCCATTCGGCTGCACGCAGGTCCTGGTGCAGGGAGGCAGGCACACGCATCAGCGCCGAGGCACCTACCGATGCCAGCCAGAGATAACGCCTCTGCGACACGGCTTGGATGGAGAGAGGATGCGCTACAACCAGGCTGCCCGTGACCTATCTCCATCCTCAGCATGCACAGTGATGTAGACTGCTTTGTTTTGCCCAGCTAAAATAATGATTTTCAAAAATGGCGCGATCACAACACACAGGGTACAACCCCGACTCCACAAAGAATTAACAAGAAATGCTGTTCTGCAACTTAATGTTAAAATGTGCCCCTCACGATAAGGCTCGATCCCTTAAGAGTGGTACAGAAGTACCTGTAGTGATATTCTCTACAACGATTAAAAAAAACGTTCGATATTACATGATAATAAATATAAATTAAAGATTCAATTGAATCAATTAAAGATTCAATTGAATCAATTAAAGATTCGAATAAATCAATGGCATATTCAATTGATTAATTGAATCAATTAAAGATTCGAATAAATCAATTGCATATTCAATTGATTAATTGAATCAGTTGCTGATTCTTGAACATACGCGTACGGTATTTATATTATTTTATTAAAGACTACTTGACAAACAATAAGCAAATGTAATTGGTACGCATCTTTTTTTTCTTTCTTTTTTTCTTTTTTTTTTGTTCAGTTAACGCTGAAAAACGCAGTATTAAACGTTATGCAAATTGAGTGTTTGAAAAAAATCGGTAGAAAAATACGGAAATCATTTGGAAGTCTAAATTGCTCATTGGAACAAACAGATGGAACAAAAAAAAACTTTTCTAAAAACCAGTGTCATTTGCATTATAGCTGCATTATTACTTTTGCCAGAACGCATTGGGCCATTGACCACCTGAAAACTCAGAAAGATCTCGGCGACGGTGTGAGTTCGCCGTAATAAGTGGACCTGCATTCGATTACCAACCGCGAGGAACATGGCATGGGTATGAGGAGGGGGGTGGGTCATTGGCCGCGACATGCCGGACGCCCTCTCGCCCAAGCGTGCAAACACACACAAGCTTGGTCGTTCCGTCCTCTACGCATGCAAAAAAAAAAAAAAGCTGGAAAGGAAAATTTGTCGAAATTAAACAAATTCTAATGCGGCAAACACGCGCTCCTTCATGAACAACTAATCACCGACTTACGCGCCGCCAGATGAAGTGACTCAGCAGAGCCGCAAAATACCAACATTTGGCGGCAAAGCCTTCTGTCGATTTCGGGATCAACAAGCCGTGAAACCGTATTTGAGCCGCGTGCATACACCATCCTCAGATCAGCACCACCTTGCTGCCGATAAACATGCAGCATGCCGCCCACAGATGGCGTTAGTCAACCACACGTTCACACGTAGATTCGGAGACCAACATCATTTCCTTAAGTTATAAATACATGCCTAATAATTTATGCTGGCGCCAATGATTTCGAAATTGCCGTAGTTTGTTAGAAAAAGATTACACCATTAACACATTGTGCAATAATAATCCGACCCGAGAGGTGTTGGTGGCATAGTGGTTATGGTGTTCGCTTTATATGCCCATGATCACGGGCTCAATTCCCGAGCGAGACCTCCGAAAAAATTTTCGGGCGAAAAAATTTCTTAGACTAGCCGTCCTTCGGAATAGAGGTACAGTCGTGGAACCCATCCCTGTATGTTGTCCGGTACATGTTAAAGATCCCAACCTAGGTCATGAACTTATAATAAACAAAATTATAAGGTCGCCCCTTGGTGAGGTGGGGGGTTGTAAATATAGTCGCATTGGTACAAATAGGACATGCCAATGTTTCGGTATTCGTTTTTGATTCATTATTTCACACCCCCACTGCTATAGACCCCTCCTTACACATTGTGATTGTAATTCCAATGACCATCTATCATTATCTATCTTTATTTGTAACTCTCGCAAGCCTTCAACTACAACGGCGAGAGACTATACAAATAATATAAATTGTGAGTCGTTTAATTGGCGGAAGCACACACCCACGCACAAAAATGCATGTGTGGGCCTCGCGTGACCGCTGTCCAATAACCTCGGTCAACTATCCGGATTACAATTTCGTACTGGGGAAAACCGTGACGGGGATGTCCACCTCCGAATACTAATTGAAACGACAAAGATAAAACGCAATATCTCTCTCAACCTCCTGCCAATTATCCACACCTGAAAGATTCGAACCCCGAAACCTCCTATTATTATTGCACGAGCTCGACAAACTCAACTCCTGTCGATACACTCACCAACAAAGTGGCATCAGCAATTGTTTAATTCCGCACATGCTGGTTAACTAAATTATTTTCCCTTACATTAATAACTAACGCACTTGGCACGACACGGCCTGTCCATGGCATAATTTATCTCATACATGTTCACAACAACATGCTCATCAATGGCTTACTCTATGACTTCACAACGTGAAAGTAATCAAGAATCAGACGCATGGTTGGGTCCGGTAAACCGACTGAAACTGTCACTGCTTCAATGCCCAGCGCTATGTGGTCCCACAAAAAAAGAATAAGCCACGTTATTAAGCTTTGCGAGTGGGGGGCTCCTCTTACAGTTCGGAACTCGAAGTGCAGAGTGAGCAGTGACGAGAGAAAAGTTAAGATTAGTGAACTGAAAAAATAGTTTGGAAAAATTAGTGCGGTCGTTGTGGCCAAGGCGGTAGACTAACAGCCTGTGGTGCGGCGATCCCGGATTCGATTCCTGGGTCAGGTTCTCGTTTATTCGAACCTGGGGTACTGGTGCAAATGTAACAGTGACCCTCCACAAATGCTCAAGCGTTTAGAGGGGTACATAATTTATTGCTGTAATATTCACTACAGCAACGATCATTAATTTCCAAAAATTAAAAAAATAAAACCGATACGTAGTCAGATATTAAAACAAATTACAATGACAAAACATTAAAAAAAATTAAAATACTATAGTAGTGGAAACACAACAAAACATTAAAAAGGTTAGAAATCAATATTTGGAATTTAAATTAAATGTTCGTCTATTTTGTTTACAATTTACAATTTGAACCCGTAAGCAGCCACTTGGGGGGCCTATGGCGGGGGTCCGAGGACCAGTAAAGGACAATGCGTCCTATTTCAACAGGCTAATCACCTGGTG
>JAUJYS010002680.1:0-14309 GCA_033995665.1 Melogona broelemanni | reverse complement strand
CACCCCTAAGCTCAGGACTCCCTAATGGAAGCTCAGGGGTGACGCCAGTACCCCAGGCTAACGAATAAACGAAAGCCGGCGAGGAATCGAAACCGGGACCGCCGACTTTGTAGGATGTTGCCATACCCACTGAGCCATCGGTACGTACAAATAAATATAATATAATTGGCTGTATAATTGAAATTAAAAGTACGCCACGCCTCGATCAACGCCCCATACAAAAAACAATATATGTGTACGTGCGTACTTACATTTGACGCTTGGTTTGGAGTGGCCTCGCCTCGGTAGATAGGTAGCGAGTTCCACCAAATGCTACGTCTTGTGTCTGGGCCGTCGGGAGAAAACAGTTTAGCTCGCTAAAAATATGTAGCGTCGTTACCATATTGCATATTTGGATCCCCCTGAAACAAACCAAAAAAACACACAATTAAAAAAATAGGACTGGTTAACACACCACATTAGTAAGAAAAATAAACGGGCAAATATGAGACTTCCTATAATCTAACGAATAATTTAGTAAACGATGAAACCAGGATGACCTAAGAAAAAATTGACAACTACAGATCGCCATGTAAAGTGAAATAAAACAGCAAGGAAAATTTGAAATAACCGTAACAAGATACAAAAGATTCATATACGATAAAATTCATAACTTCACTACGAATAGAAGACGCATTCGGCGATTTAAAATATGTACCTCTTTAATGTACATCTATTGATGCCATCATGAAATAATCTTTATAGTGTTCTTCACATTCAGTTTTAGCATCGAGTTAATGACTAATTATTGCAATAATCAACATAAAATCAATTCAATTTTTCACGAAATTCCGCACAATATAAATGTAGAGAAACATTTTATTGCAGAAACACTGAACAATTTGTTCCAAACGGCTACATTACAGGAATTATCAAGTGTATAGTATCGGTGGAAGTGGTAAAAAATATTACTCGCAAATGACAAAGCATACATTTTTTAATGAGCCTGTTATGTACACGTGAGCCATTGAGGGCAAAAGGACATGAAAGTCAATTATGAACTTCAAATATATGAGTTTCGATAGTCAAGATGAGCAATTACAATGATGAGAAACTAAAATAGATACACTGTCAAACAGTAGCGAACATTGTTTGAATTGTCTAGTTCTGTCATTAAAATTAAGAGAAAAAAACGTAGCGAACCTGCATGAAGGTCTAGAGCAAGTCAGTTGAAAAAACAAATCCAACTTTGAGATGACATTTCAATTATAAAGTACTTACACTGTAAAAGTGAACAAATTTCTACAAAAACAAAGTAAATTCTTGTGACAACTAGATTTTTTCCAACAAAAGTCACAAATTACGTTTTAAAATTAAAATAACTGTTATGAACAAAAGCCAATAACGTTTCCCCCCTAAACGAAATCTAATGTTGTCTACTTTGAGCTAACAATTACACAGATGTAATAATTTAAATTGAACACGATCACACATTCTGATGACAGAACAATATAGTTGTCGAGATATTAAATTCAAGTATTTTTAGTTTAAAACCTTCTTACAACATCAAAAGATACTTAATGCAGTCAAGGAATGACAGAATTACACACAAACTAACCCAGTTTGCATTGCAAAATGGTCAGTCATGGTTTACTCACAATTTGGATGTTTTAAATGAACGTCAAAATGAATAATTTTCGAATGACAATTGAAACAAAGGGAACGAAATCAGCTGTAATCAGTCACAAGCATATGAGCTCAGAAAAATATAATCCGGCCTACGGGCACAGACAAAACGTTCAACGTTGAATTCAGGATAAAAATCCTTGTGAAAATTATTTTATGAATTCTTTACAATTCACTTAAAAACAAAAAATATATTTTTAACCAATCAGAAAAAACTTGTTCATTTATAACTAGTTGGCAATATAATATTCAATAATCTTATATATATGTCTACGCGTGTTTCACATAGGCCAATTTTAACCACTGACTAAATTAATTTTATACAACAGTCTGCGTTTTTAGACAGCAACCTGCAGCCTACGATAAACTACATTTAACAAATGTATTAAATCTTGAGTGACATGCATTACACTTCGCTAGAGTCACACCAAAAAATTAATTCTCAGTTTTGTAAGTGTGGCCACAGTCAGGGGCGGACTGGCTACCAAAGGGCCCGGGCGGAAAAATGATGCCAAGGTGCCCTTTTTGTGGGCCCAGTCGGGTATGTTTGAAGAAGGGGGGCCCCATGGTTCCGCCATGGATAGTCCGCCCCTGGCCATAGTTCTAAAGAGCGGCAAATCATGGGGGCATTATACAACAAAGTGCACACGCATTCGTTGAGGGAAGAGAGGGACTACTAGTCCTTCCTTTCGTCATCATCCTTCATCCTCGCTCTCTTAGGCGGCGGGCCGGGTTGCGCCGCGGGGCCGTTTCGCTCTTCGGCGGGCATCACCTTTATCCGCATGCCCAGGATTTCCTGTCCGTGGATAGTCTACAAGCAGTGAACACACAGCGTAAGTAAGTATAGAGCGTATCTGGTCGGTTGTCTTAGTCGGGTAACATTCAATGGCAAGGCGGAATAAAACTAAGTTAAATTATAAATTGATGAGGGGGTCATAAAATCAATGGAAACAATGTCAATCAGGAAAAAGGTAGTCGCGTTTTGACCCGGTCATCGCCAAATATTTTCCCTGACCAAAATTAAACCATAAAGTGATGATTTTATTGAAATAGTGAGTGGTAAAGCTTATAAATTTATTAGCTATACCACTTAAATTTCTTATAAATTTTTATTAAATTTCATTAATACAATTCACTACAGTAAAACTGTTCAGCATTTTTCATAACAATTCCTACTTTTGGACGATTTTCCCCCGGCTGCGCGCAGCGCGAATTCATTTTTACAACATTTTATGTTTTCAATTGTGTATAAAGAAAGTTAAAAATGTAAAACTTTCAATCTTGTTCAAAATTGCCCCTAACATTTACTACATTTAAACAATTGACTACCTTTGAATGATGCCGGTCGACTGCGCGCAGCGCGATTTTTTTCCCATGCCAAAATTAATTCCCCTGACTTTCCAGGCCCACGAGCCACGTCTTAAATGCAACCACCAACATATCCAAATCGTCAAAAATGAAATGAAAAATAATTTTGAAAAAAAATTATATCCCGAGAGTCACCTGCTCAGAGATTGAATCAACGGCCGCCATTACCAAAAATAAAAAAATTAAAACTCACGGCCATAGCCCGCTCAGCCGACTCAGTGTTGGCGTACTTGACGTAGCCGAACGACTTGCCGCTCAGAATGTAGACGTCGATCATGTTGCCGAATCGTCCGAACACGTCACGTAGCGCGTAACTGTCTGGGGGCCGCGGCGAGCACACGATGAAGAGCCGTTGCTCCACCTTGGAGTCCACCGGCGCCAGCGGCATGTGTGGCGGCAGTCGGACCGAACAGTAGCTGGGGTCGTAGTCGTCCATGCCGGTTGTCGAGCCTGCAAAGTGTGGTATAGTTCAAAAGTCTTTTCGTCACAGTCAGAGTAGAGTGGGTGAGGAGCACAACGGTCGGAGAAGTAAAAGACTTGTCTAGTGCACCCAGGATTTTCTGATGGGAATTTCTATTTTTTTTCTAATTGAATACCAACGTTACTAAATTTGAGGAACTAATTTACAGGAATTTTGACAATGCGACACGACAGAAGGAGTTAGAAATATTTTTTAAATGGTATAATGCTGAATCACGAAGCTCCCCCCCCCCCAAAAAAAAATGAAAAGAAGATAATAATAATTATTATTTTGAATTATCACTGATTGACCTGCTGTAAATATTATTATAGAATATTATGTTAATGCTATCGTATTGAAGAAGCGGTTTATTTTCACCAGTTCACCATGATCGTATAAACGAGAGCTCAAGCTGGGAATCGAGTCCGGGATCGCCGAACTAACAGGTGATTGCGCTACCGCCTGGGCTACGATGACCTCATTATCCTACTACTTCAGTTACTCGTCTATGAAAGCAAAATTGAGTGTTTCACAAGCATGTTTTTAGAATATTCTTAGAATTTTTTTTAATAAAGTTTAGAAGAACAGGGCACGCTTCTAGAAGCTCGCTCTGGGATGGTTGCTAGTTTTTTTCAAGTATCCTGGGTGCACCAGTAGTAACATGGAGGGTGCGTTCGAAGTTCGTGGGTAGTATGGGGGAGTGATTGGCGTTTGTGGATTAAGCGGCTGTGGTCGTTAGTGAGTGGAGGGTGTGGAAATATTTTTTTAACAGTGGAGTCCGTCACAAATGCAGATCTAGTTGCCCTAAGCGTTGGTCTGCATTTGAGAGTTGAGGAATGGTTTTCAGCAACGCCCTGGTGAAAAACTTATCCTTTCCGCGATCATACTGCAGTGAATCAAAAACATTAATTTCACTTATGTATTAAATATTATTGCCTCTGTACATGTTATTACCCACCCCTCATAGCTAGCACCTTGCTGCGGCTAAGGGGTGGGGATATAACCCCAGTTCTGGGGTGATAACATGTTCTGGTGTATTTTTGCACAATGAATATGTTAATAAAATCTAATCTTTAAGCTTAACAAAGCTTGAATTTTTACCAATTTAATATTGAATTTTAAATACCAAGAATTATGGTAGATATTGAATTTCGTTGAATGGAAAATATTTAAAAAAATAAAATTAGGACTTAGGAAACAAATGTGACAAAATATTTTTACGATTCCTTGGCAGAGGCCAAATCTTAAGAGAAAAACGGTAAAAAGGATTAAAAAACGAAAAGTAAAAAGTTAAACACGGAGTTATGCTTGAAAATATCTCACACTGACTTAACGCAAATGTTCATGGGAGGGAAAGTTTGTAATAGTCGCGTCTAGTTATTATTAAAATTGGTAAAGTGCTCCCTAAGATTTCTTCGTCTGGTTTGTTTGTCGTAATCTCTTGTCTTTTTAGATTGGCGCAACTGCAGACTGTATTAGCAAGTGCTAATCGAACGAACTCTGCGAGCGGCATTGATGTGCGTTAGTTTCAAAGCGGCATTATTGCAAGGTTGTTGCAGAGCGTTATGGCATGGTTTCCAAACTTGACAGACGGGATGCGGCCGAAGTTGATACATGTGCCGTCATTGAGGATTACCGTACATTCAAATGGTCACACAGACCTCTGTAAACACACATAATGATAATTGAGCTCATTGGTCAAGCGAGTATCAACACGAAACAGCTGTATCCCTCGTGTTGCTAGGAACACTAGTTGATTCTGCTCGAACTTCCATACAAAAAGTAGGCAGGGAGCTGTGGAAGTGTGCCCGCGCACGTGACATAGAACTACAGTGGGTAGTGCAGAAATTTCAATAAATGAGACCCTGAAAGCAGGATTACCGACAGCAGCATGCAAGCATTTTCAAATCTGGCGCCTCTGAAGCACACGACATTGTAGTTATTTTAAACATTGATCACCTGTTTGAATCCAGCCAGCAGCAGTATTTTGTTGTGTGTTAAATTGGGATGAAGTATCAATTCAAATTTGCATGTCACGCGTGTGACATGCAAAACTTTATCAACTTTTCAATAGTATCCCCATATATTCTCCAGTATACTCAATTTAATTCAATTGACTTTGAATTGAAAACAAAGACATAGTTCTACGTCAAAAAATCCATTTCAACAATCAACGAACATCAAAATTTGTAAATGCGTTTTTACCAAGTTGAGCGATTTCAGAACAAAATTTCAAAATAAATACACCAAAATTGGTCAGTAGCTACGACATTAATCACGATAGTAGGATGACTTACCAGAGGCGGACTGGATAATTGACTGCGCCTTCACCAGCACATCGGCGATCTTGGAGAAATCGGGTACGATTGCTGACAGTGCGTTCAAGCTGTTGGAATGTGGCGAAGACATGGAACCATGTTCGTTTTCCTCAGTCGTTCTAAAGGGAAAGGAAAAAAAAAAAAAAAAAAACCGAGGAGTGTAAATATTGTAGTAGATAGGACACTTCGTCCTTGCCTGGTCTTTAGACCCCGGCTGGCCGGAGGATACATATTGTAATTGCAATAAAATTGGTCAAGGTCCAGTCACCCACCTAATGTTTATGGGCATTCCGAGCGGATATTCAAACTGGTTGAGCTTCTGCTTGGCATAGGCGCAACTCTGGGACGTCTTATACCTAACGGTGGCAAATACTGGAACAAAAATTAAATGACCTATTAGGACTTCACCATGTACCAAACATCAGTAACACTAAAGTGAATTCAGATAACCATTTCTCCTTCGCATATTCTCACATCAACACGAGGGGTACAAAATCTCCTGTAGTGCTTGCTATTCAATCCAGGGATCAGGAATAAATGAAAAAAACTACATCTACATATGGGGTCGCGGTTCTCTCTTTATTCTTAATTTTTAATTGACAATCAATGATCGTCATCACAACACCAGTTTCTGCACTCCTCGTGTTGCGGTGGCAATATATGAGGGGCACGTTTTCACCAGTAGTACTCCAGGATCGAATAAACGAGAGCCTGCGCCGGGAATCGAACCCAGGAGCACCCGCACGACAGTAGGTTGCCATATCTACTGAGCTAGTCAGATCGTCCAAAATACTCACATAGGTCATCGTGAGGTCCGAAATTTCGCTCGTGCACGTTGCACGACTCCAGCCCCGGTACCAGATCAAACAGCTTGTGTAGCTGACGCTCGCTGAGCAGGGTAGAGGCGTACACTTTGAGTGTGGGGTTGGGCCCGTCGTTGCCGCCGAGATCGAACGGTGACACCGCCGACGATGACGAGGTGGTAGCCAGGAGACTGGTGAGGTTCCGCAGAGATTCGTTGATGGTGTGAGCGGCCGAATGCCCGTAGTTGCCACCGTACTCTTCCCGGCCGTTACCTCGGTAGTGGTCCCGATCCCGTTCGCGATCGCCCCGCTCTCCCCTCTCTCCACGATCCACCGGTCGGCGACCGCCGCCGCCGTTGTCCACGGGTCGGGGGGTGGCGAACACCGGTCGGAAACCTGGGATAAATTGCACAAGATAATGACATTTTTAAAGAATAACATTTTAGAAATAATCATTGTCAAACCCATTGTCTTACAAGTTCATGGCGTTTTATTATTTTATTTTACAGGAGTGGCCGCAGTGCCCCTGGGAAATGGCCGCGGAGCACAGTTTGGGAAACGAGGTTTTAGAAAATGACATTTTAGCTGACCGCACAAAGTTATCTGATCTCTATAAACGGCAACAGAATTTTTCCGACAATATCGGTTACAATTTTTTCTAATCGAATTTTAAAACGTATGCACCAATTTGGCCTTGACTTTAGAACAATGGTATTCAATTTGGAATTATGTAAGCTGTATCTGGTAGAAATTTGGGCTCGATTCATTGATCCACAACCAATAGGCCACACAGCACCACTAAGAGACCCAGCACGCCTCACGGCACCACAAGGGACTAAGCGGAACTCGCACTCACTTCGGTCACAATTTTCGAAAGCCTTGGCGGCCGCCAAAGCCTTCTTGAAGCGGACATAGGCGAATCCCTTGCTCTCGCCCGTATCCCTGTTCTTGAGCACGGTGACATCGGACACTTCGCCGAATTCGCTGAACTGTTCCCGTATCTGCTCGTCCTTGAACAGGCGGGGCACCACCACGAAGAGACGGACCAGGCGCTCCTGCTCGTTGAAGTCGCGTTTGCTGCCGTCACAACGGTTGTTGGCGATCAGAACCTAGAGTGGGGGGAGAGACAAAGAGATTCACATTTAAAACGGCTGCCACGCATCATAAAGTGTCTACTGTGGAAATCCACGTATCCGCGTATGAACACAAAAATAAACTTGATACGTACTTGTTGTACATTAATATTCGTCGACAAATGTTCTTAATTTAGAACGCTCGCCACAAAATATTTTTTCAAGTGGATATTGTTGTTAATTAAATGTTGTGCAACATACAAAAATCTCAATTCAAAAATTCGTATCCAAACCGTAGATTAGAACAGACAAAGTAAACATATTTCCATTTGAAAAATCTTGGGCCAGTTAATTTGGCCCGGCACTGTAGTTGTGTTTTTTAAACATAAATTTACATTCATCGAAATACAAAAAAAAAAAAAAATAGCTATCAAATCGCTTAATAATTTTTGGCCTACATATTTTTTTATTCCGGATCACTGTAGTGAATAACACTACAGGAGGTTATTGTACCCCTCGCGTCGCTTCGGCGATATATGAGGGGCACATTCCAGTACCACAGAATCAATTAAACGATAGCCTGCGCCGGGAATCGAACCCGGGACCATCCGCTTAGTAGTCTATGACCATAGCCATTGAACCACGGAGGCCGCACAGTGCTATTTGGCAACAGAAGTCGGAACAGGACGCGAAACTACAAGAACATAATCTCAAAACATCTGAGGCTAAACGGAACTTTCGATAAACATCCCTTGAAGTTGGCAGACACTTCGTTTATCGCGGTAGCACATGCAACCACTGACGTGTGCGCACCTATCGACCAAAGCCAGAAAACATCATGTTAATGGGAGCAAGTACTCCAATTTTTGATAAGTTTCATTCCGAACATTTAAAGTCATCCTGGTCAAACTGCAGGCAGCAAGACTAACAAGACCAAATACTGATGTAAAAATATTGCAGAGTCACTGCGATGCTTTGGCTGTATCACAGAAAAATGCAACACAAAGCACGAAACTTATTTTTTTGATGGTCGTGGGCGAAGACCTAGATGCAAGGTGACCCAAAACAACTTGCAGAATAGATCTTTTTTTAATAGGCAAGGGTTTAGGTGATTTAGGTGAGCATAAACACGTACAAAACAATAATTCACCTTTATAGTAAAAAAAACAACCTGAATGATTTTATTCCCATTTCTTTTTTCCATAATACATTTCCAAGATGAGGTAAGACTCGAGAAACAATTCTCAGAAAATAATTCAGCGATTCATTACAGCGAACATTCACTCAGTAGTGCATGGTGACTATAGGGAATCACGTCCAGTCGTTGTCAAGAAACAATCACATTAATGGCAAACTTTACTTTTTTTCCCTTTCAGATTACCAATCAAACTAAAAAAAACCAATGCAGGTGTCACAATGCATGTGTCACAAGTCAGGTGTCACAATGTTGGTGTCACAATGTAGGTGTCACAAGGCAGGTGTCACAATGCAGTTGTCACAATGCAGGTGTCACTGGAACTAAAAACCCTGAAGTTTCCCTGACTAAACACAAAAGTTTCCACAACTTTTCTTAACCAAAAAAAAAATTTTCCCTTACTAAAAATATTGTGATAACATAATATTTTGTTAAAAAATTTTAAGTAGCAAATAGGCGCGCGCAGCGCGGATTAAAAAAAATAGTGTACACTATCTACCGGTATGAGTAAAATGTATAAATACTTTTTAATCAGAAATTTCCCTGACACTCCCTGACAACTTATCCTGACTTTTCAGGTGAGCATGAAACCTGCCCTAAAAATAGTTTGAGGCACTTCTGTGTACGACTGAACATTTATACATTTTACTCGTAGTGATCTCAATTGCAATTAAAAAGCTAATTAAATCAAACGCGGACAACACGAGGATTAGATAAATCGGCACAGTGCGCTCAACACGGGAAGAAGAACATGTTGTTTCCTTTGGCGAGATAAGATTTACAACGTGTTAATCTAGGAAGGATCGTTTCGAATATACGTTATTAATTGCTCGACGCGCAATAACTAACCGCCGTATCGAAAAGAAAATTGGAACACCTCTTGGGTGATAACTTTCCCCCCAACTAGGTCCACGTTCACTTCACTCGCACTGATCAACCGATTTTTTTAACCTTATTAAACCCGTTTGTGCGAAATTGTGGCCTTCATATACCTAGTAGAAAAAAAACTTAATGTTAGTTAAGCGGGCATAATTGTAAAAAAAAAATGGGGCATGGTTACGTGCAGTGATCAAAGTGAATGTTTTATAACTATTACAACCAATTATAAAATGTATAGAGCGCTGCGCTTAAACATCAGGTGGCGCTCACTTTTGTTATTTTTTATGTACGACCCGTCTAGCCCAGTCGGTATTGCAACTGACTGCGGTGCGGGCGGTCCCGGGTTCGATTCCCGGCGCAGCTGGCTCTCGTTTAGTCGTCCTGGGATACTGGTGAAAATATGCCCCTCACATATTGCCACAGCAACAAGAGGGGTGCAGAATCTACTGTAGTGTTATTTACTACAGTGATCAGAAATTAAAAAAAAAAAAAAACGTGACAGATATTCCCCCCTCAAAAAAAATGATTCCCTGGAACACAACCAGAGGGCACCAGCAGTGCTGGATTCGTTCCTTTTGAACAGGAACCAGTGCCTGTTCCTCCAATGAAAAAAAAAGAACCAGTTTCCGTTACAGTTCCTCAAAAAATTAAATGGAACCTATACGTTCCCAAGTGCCTCAAAAAAGAAACCAGTTCCTAGGAACGGAACTTTTCCGTTCCGTTCCTTCCCAACACTGGGCACAGTGTTGGAAAAATCTACAGGCAGTCTACTCCATTTTATCTCCCCCCTCCATAACCCACGTTCAATCAAGGTAAATTCAAACACCAAGAACACAAGATGTATGTAACTACGTTCATGGCATGATGCCAGTAAATCACTGCAGAAACAAATACGCGTATCGCGTCCAACCTTCGCAGGGCCACCTGGGTTTCAAATCAAATTGCTATCGAACGAATAATAATTCACGAATTAATTACTGGTTGAGAGGTCGGTCGATTGGGGAAAGAGAGAGAGGGAGAAAGCGAGTGAGGTGCATGTATGGGCGGGCCGACGATAATTACTTAGGGAAACAATGAATGCGTGAGAATTTCTCGGGTGGGCCTGTGTGGCCTTATACATCGGATTAGGAGCGTCCAGTCGAGTTAACAACAAACAGGGAGAGGCAAATAGGTGTGGACACTGACCATGGGCGAATCGGCCATAAAATTGTGCTACAACAAACTGTTGTTACTCGAACAACTTTGTTTTGGGTTTATGCGTGCCGTGTGACATGTGCGTATTGGTTAGAAATTAGCCATGAAAGTTGTTTAGCATGTGCAAATAACTGAATAGTTTTGCATTATTTTTAATAATTAATTGTTTAAACTGTCGTTAGGGGGCCTGCCAATTTTTATTTCTCAAAGCCACATATCTTATCCTTGCTAATTTTGCCTGGACTAGGCTTTTTAGCTAAGTAGGGACCTTCACCGTGTACCCGAGAACGCACAAGCACGGGTCACAAGGAATTATTTCCATTCCGAAAAATGAACTTGGTATGCCGTGGTAAATTAAAGGCAAAGGTTAAATACTACTTCTATTTAACCACCTGACAACTTAACCTAATGGAAAAATAGATGTAAAAAAAATAAATAAATAGAAGTAGTATGTAATTTTCGACTTTATCGAAATTGAACGAAAAGTAAACGAAAGGTGAACGAAATTCTGATCAGTGAAAGTAAGCCAAATGTGAGAATAGGTACTGTGGTACTCTTAAAAAAAAAAACCGCAATTCGATCAAGAAAACTCAATATTTCAATTGTTGGCGGTCTCTATTGTTTATTCACATTTCAATAAAAACGGTGTCTGTCTATGTGGAACGCAATTCGAGTGTTTTTATTATGTTATGTACGGTACAGTACGCTTCCTAGCTCAGTTTCCAGCCATTGTTCCAGCGTTTTGAATTGGCGGTTCAAGGCTGCGAGATCGCTTAACAATCGGCGAATATTAAATCATTCAGTGATTCCCTCAGGTTAAAAAAAAGAAGATGCAATTATTGAGAAAACAAATCAATTATTTTTAAAGGGAACGGTGTGGCTTAGTGGTTAGCGCGACGTAATTTAATTATTTTTATTACGTTCGAGATGACGCCAAATGGGACATTGGCGGGAACTGATCTAAAGGTCATATGCCGACTTGCAGACACAGATCAAAATCTTTAACATTTTCTGTTTGATTACACTCGTAGGTAATTGAAAGTTATGGCAAAATAAACCCTTTACACAAAAAAAAACCCGTTTCAGTTCCTCAAAAAAAAAAAAAAAGGAATCAGTTCCCGTTCCAGTTCCTAGAAAAATAAAAGGGAACCTAGGCGTACCGAAGCTCCTCAGAACAGGAACCAGTTCCTAGGAACGGACCTTTCCCGTTCAGTTCCTACCCAACAATGAACAATTCAAGAGAAAAGACAGCCATGCTTCTGCACCTTTTGTTCTTTTCATCCCAAATATGACAAGGTAAATTCGCGTCGTATTTGAGTACGATTTCAGTGGGGCACCTCAAGGGGACAACGGCGTAAAAACGCACGGAAGCGACACCATACGTTTTCGTAACGACGATTCCTGGATTCTAGACCTACCAACCTCTTTGGCTATCGCTCGACAAATTCTCGATTTCCGGGGCCACACTTTTCCGCGCTTCATTTATATTTTTTAATAAAGCGGTTTTGTTCGATGACGGCGTCAGAGTAGAAGGCGTTGGGCGACGACAACTACGGCGTACAAACCCACACATCACGTGCTGTCCGAACCACACCTGTGACCAACGTACGTATGCAGGGGCGGGAGAAACACCCTGTACACTATTCGAACCGAACCAGCAAACTGACCCCATTTCTTAACTGCAGCGCACAGATGGTGTATAATTTCAGTTTCGATTTCGTCGGGCGATGGATGATGATACAGGGTTTCCTATGACCACACTAGATTTTTTAGACGAGATCGTGAGGTTGCGGAGAAAATCGTTTATTTTTCCCCTAGCGCTTTGGCCGATGCTTATTTGTGCTATGTATGATTAATATAAGGAGTGTATGAGCACAAAATAAAAATGATCCCCGTTTTCTCGCCAACAAATTTGTTACCAGACATTTTTTGCATGACCAAAATGATCACAATTCCACAGTCTTTCCACAGCTTTCAATTTTATGCATGAAGGACCCCCCACACACCGCAATGAAAAATTGTAAGGAACACAAAAAGGATGAAAAGAAATAGCACGCGAAGCGCGATATTTAAATAAAAAAATTGTACACAAAAATAAGATTTAAACTATGGTGCACAAAAAAAATCGTAAAAATAAATTTTTTAATTTTGCTCAGAAATTGTACAAGACGTTCCTTTATTTTTGGACCATTTCCCCTGACTTTTCATGCACAAAATTAATTACCCCCATTTTCCAAGTTATCACGAACCCCAATTTATTTTGCAAAGGATATTTCATCCAACAAATTATCTTTAAAATGATCACCACCGACTTTTTAAAAATACATAATTGGCTTATCCACCACTTTTGTGGTCTCACTTTCTTGAGCTCAATCATCGAGGATTAGAGGATTACGTACGCTCAACAATGTAGGCCACGTCACAACGAAGAGTCCAGAACGAATCAGTATAAGTGACTATCGGAAGGAAACATTTTAGGGGCTTCAAACGAGTGACGACAGGAACATATCCTGTTAAGGAAGTGCCATAAAGCGCTGAGCTACTACACTCGTGACCTCTGGGGTAATTCAGAAGACCCGATAGAAAAATGCAAAACTGTTGGAATCGTACCTGTACCTGTTACCAGGTCAGGTACATGATAAATATCCCCACATCGGTATGACATCTAGCTAGGTAAAAGATTGAAATCATGTTTTTCGTGTGTCCTTCAAATTCTCATGAATGGTGACCGAGCGAAAGTGTATTTTAATTGAACAGTTCGCAAAATCAATCCATACATACAGTATCTGTTTGTTTAATTAAAAAACTTTTTAATTCTGCTCAATTGAAAAATTAAATGATGTTTAATTAAAATAATAAATTCTGCTTAGTTATG
Organism: Melogona broelemanni; assembly: GCA_033995665.1. Taxonomy (NCBI): domain Eukaryota; kingdom Metazoa; phylum Arthropoda; class Diplopoda; order Chordeumatida; family Chordeumatidae; genus Melogona; species Melogona broelemanni. Next base: position 479 of record JAUJYS010002680.1, on the reverse strand, counting down.
TTCAATTAAAAATTAAATTATGTTAATTAAAAGAATAAATTCTGCTTAATTCTATTTAATTAAAAATAAATAAATACTTGCTAAAATAAAAAAATACTAAAAATGATAGTGACAAATAAATAATTATTGATATTGTCGATGTGATACTAAATTCAAGAACCTCAAATATTGGGCAATATTTTTTTAAAACCTGACTATGTGATGGGACATTTTTCAAAGAGTACTACTCTACAATCTGTGTTTACTTGTTTCTAGCCGTGTTTATTTAATAATATTCGATAGGACAATTTGATAAATTTGTGCAATTTGATCTCTTACTCAAAGCACCTAGCCAATAACCACTTTGCAAAACTGTGATCATGCTCATCATGTACAGGGTGGGCAAAAAAAAAAGGCACCCAGAATTCATCTTAGCATATCTTCGCGAAAAGTTAACCGATTTTCTTAAAACTTGGCATGGGTGTTGATCAACTCCTTAT
>JAUJYS010002679.1:0-14310 GCA_033995665.1 Melogona broelemanni | reverse complement strand
CATATATCGCCGCAGCGACGCGAGGGGTACAATAACCTCCTGTAGTGTTATTCACGACAGTGATCCGGAACAAAAAAAAAAAAAGTCAAGGATATATTGTGCGAAAACCTGGTATTTCGAAGTCAATTGTGCAAGCGTAAATAAAAATTTGTTTTAAATTTGAATTGTTTTAGTAAGTTAGCATGCAATCGCTGCAATAGCCGTCAATAGACACGAAATTTGATCAGCAGCGTTTTTTTCCACGTTTGGTTGTTATGAAAAAATTAGGACACTTTAAAAAAACTGAAATGATAAATTTGTTAGTAATTAGTTTATGAATGTATTTCCAAAATTTCAAAACTTTCTGTAAACATTTACTTAATTTGTAGCTAAAACCATTTGGGGTGCCTTTTTGTGCCCATCCTGTACTTCGGTAGAGATATTCAACGTGCACTGGACACAATACAGGCACGGATACCACGGCACTACTTCCATTCCGATTTAAGATGGACGCGCGATTTTCTCTCATCTGATTTTAATTTGGGGCTTTAATTAAAATCCCCGATCGCTGGTGAAATGCACCATTGCCTGCCACTAGGCCATACGGCACCACATCTCCTCTTTGGCGTCTTACTCTGCTCGTGAATTTTTTGGTTAATAATTTATCTTAACCTTGCGGCAGAGAAGCAACCCCCGGTAACCGCCCCTCATCCTCTCGTAGCATCACTTATACCTAGCCTGTCTTTTATCTTCACCATCCCTCTGTATTAATAACATATTTTGCCTCCCTGTTCAACCGGCCACTTTACCTTCGCTTCTCTCCTCCTATAAACGGAAATTGTTATTAACATAAAAATGACAATGACGTTGAAAGTTGATCGCCACGTCGGCTGCTCTCCGACGGAAGATGGGGACTGGGATGGGCGACAAGCACGTACTAAACGGTTCGTGCTCGCCTTTTGTGCATTTTATATCGGCGGCCTCGGATCATTGTTTGGGATTAAGAAATGAGGCCAGAAGCCTCTCCAGTTGACAGCGCCACATTTTTTTTTCTACGACGCGATATGGTTACAGTATCTTTGTTTTGCAGTGGAGGGATTACGAAATCATTTTTGAAGAACTGGTTATCGGGTCGCTGAGCGGATTCGCAATGTGTTTGCAAATAATGAGTCATTAGACTTTTCCTTTTTCCTACTCAGAAGTTTTTTATCATTGGTACCAACTGTAGTTGATCTCAGTTGGTATCTTATTTTTGTACTGTTATGGAGGCTTACCGATGTGTTTGTCTCATAGCTCCCGCTCACAAAGATTATATAAGCTAGCTATATGTGATAAAAATGTGAGGTCAATTGGTTAAGGTACACTATTTTAAAAATGGCTACTTACTTAAGATTTTGGAAAATCCATTTTTAAAGCATTTAGACCAATTTGGCGCACTTTTGAACCTAGGTACCAAATAATTAATTATATTAGCTATATTTAGTAGACATTTGGGGTCAATTGGTTAATGTACAATTATTTGGAAAACTTCACTCACGTACGATTTTTTAAAATCATGAATGTCACAGGAATCGACTAGCAATTGAAAAACATTCATCGGCGAATGCGCGTTAAAGGAAAACATTTTCTGCTTACAAGGAGTGATTTGATTGGTAGGCAAGGAAATGCTTTTCATCAGTTACCAGAACAGGGCTCGACTCATTTTCCCCAAGTCAAGTTCGTATTTTATTGTTTTTTTAATCAGTATTTACCGAACCATTTATTCTCGTGAAAGTGGAATGAAATAATTTAATTAGTCTTATTGAAAACGTATTTGAAAACGTTTTTGTTTTTGATTCCAAGAAATCACTTCATTGAGCATCATTTCCAGGAATTGAGCGTATTCATGTATTCCTTCAATACTATATTCTCCTTTACTTTTTTTTGTGCAGGCAAGAAGATCTCGCGACTTCTGAACGTATTTTTATTGAATCACCGAAATGAAGTAGTCTGACATCATGACAGCTGAAAAGGACGATTGGTAAGTCGGTCCACTCTTTTTGTGTAATGGTTCCAAGTTAAGAATCGATGCCTAATACTTATCGAGGAAATATACGAGTTGATAAATTTTCTTTTTTGTACATTATCGTATCATAAATACTATACCTGTCCAGCGCTTTCCTATGACCTTGATTAATTCTTATCCTCGATATCTATCCTGCTAAGTTAGCCTTTTCATGTTTACGGATCTGTAACAAACAATAGAAAGCATTAACGACTACAGGCATGATCCTAAACAGTGTAATGCTGCAAAATAAACTGTCTAGGACTCCGTGAATAATTTTAAACATTTGCTAATTTTGTTCCTAATTTTCCATATTAAAGAAGGCAAATAATTTGTTCGCAATGTTACGCAGAAATTAATTAATTCTTTATTTTATGTGTGAGTTTGCCAGACAATGTTCGATTTTCTTTCTGGTGCAGTATCGGAACATGTTCCCTATTCATTCCACGTGTTTGTTCTCGTACACGAACAACCCACAACCCTTTTGTCCCCAGACGCTATTTTAGTTCGAAGTAGTGTCTCGCTGAATGATCAATAAATTTTAAAAGGAAGCTCAAACTACCTCTAAAGATAATGTCTGAAACATGCGATTTCTAATTAGCTATTTTGTTGTAGTCTTGTAAAGTCAGTCCATTCAATAGTCCTCGCATACATGTTACAAGTATGTAGCTATTTATATTTATTCCCGTGCTCAGCTTTGGTCGGTAATCGACTAGATCTTAGTCGAGATGCGGTGTCAAATTCGACGAAATTTCTTCTGTCGTAATGAAACTTTTCTTCTCTGCTTCCAAGAATGCAATACTAACAAACTGAACCAATCGTGTAGCGCTCCATCCCGTACCATTGATGCCCATGACCACTTATCATACCATTGCCAAAGCTTGCCATGAGAGCTCGTTCTCGTTCACCTCGATAGACTTTTCCATCCGACTCTTAATTGACTTACTGACTAATGGGGACCGTTTGGTGTCATCCAGAGGGCAAGTACTATTTAAGCGAATTATATCACCACACGTGGACTTGGGCAGCATGCGCTGTATCCTACTGAATTCAGAGGCAGATATGTCTGTGGGCGGTCAGTCGAATTTCCATCGACGTAAACGTAGATTTTAATCTGAGAAAAATTATAACTGCATTGTTTCGTATGTGTTAATGACGCCAGGAAACAATTTAGGAGGATTTCAAAGAATAATTTAAGAGGATTTCAAAGAATAATTTAAGAGGATTTCATTGAACAATTAAGGACGATTATTCCAGGCTATCTTAAGCAAGACTAATACTGGCCACCAGACTAATACTGTAGCTATTAATTGTATATGTGTTTAATAATGCTGATTTATGCCATGTGTTTTCATTGGTTTTAATATCCTAAAATGATTATTTATTTAATTTATAGTGTGCTTTAATAGCGCTCAAGCTAATAATCTAGTTATGGAATTCCGATCGTTCATCTTTAATGGGAATTCTCCTTTAATATTATCCTTCTAATGTGCGGTAGTGCGTGAAATGTGACAACACACTGTAAAAATACGCTGATGTTGTGCATGCAGTGTACGTTTCAATTATCCAAATTAAGTCATGCCCGGTCTTATTTAATTCAGACCCGTTTTGGATTTAAAATTCTGCTTGTATTTTTTATTTTTTTTTAAATCACCGTAGTGCCAAGTGCACTACAGGATTACTGCACCCTCGTGTCTCTATGGAGATATGCGAGGGGCAGGGAAGGGAAGGGTGGGGAATGGTAGCTGGAATTGCCAGGCTGCAGGATCCACCCCTATGCTCTGAAACTCCCTAATGGAAGCTCAGGGGTGACGCCAGGGATGGCTAACGAATAAACTATATCCTGCGCCGGGAATCGAACCCGGGACCGTCGGCTTCGTAGGATGTCGCCATACCCACTGAGCCATCGGTACGTACTATCCGCCGTGGTTAGTTCATTTCATAACCAAGTGAAAAATACCAGAAATGCACTGTGCTAATTTCAAATGTCACAACGCTGTTCGCTCGAAAGTTATTAAAGGAATGATCACTACTTTTCAATCATCCCTTGTATCTTCCGAGAGAATCAGCAAGTAAGTATAAGATCGAGAGGAGGCAAGCTTAACTGGTACACTCCGGCAATACACACAGTGCGGGTGCATCCGGTGCGGGCTTCGTCGAGAATTGCATTTGCGAGAGCGAAGCCGCGGATTCGTTTTGCTCAGTCGAGCGCGTAGTTTTCCCTTCGCCGTGACGACGAGTCGACGACGACGACGACGACGACGACGAGAGTTGATAATAGAATGTCTAATTAGGGGCGCGTTTGCCGTGTTCGGCATCATTTGCATTTATATGAACATGGATAAGCGCGCGCAGCCAGCCTCTCTCGTTCCCTCTATTCCTGTTTTCACGGAACTGCGCAAAGAAAAAACACGCGGATCGTTCCGTTTAACGCCTCCGTGGTGTTATTTTACTCGTGTTTTTTTTCTGTCTAAGACGCTTGGGTTATGCAAACGTTTGGAGAGGTGGGAAAAAAGTGCGTTCAGTGCTGTTCGGATTGCGTGAAAGTTTTTCCCAGGATGCATTCAGGATGGCTTTTTTTTATCGGCGTGCATATTGCAGTGAGTGTCTCTCCTTTAAGAATCTCACTTCTGCACGGGTAAGTACGGGGCCAATGGAGGAGAGCGAACGAACTGAAGGCCCAAATAGAGGGGGGTGGGCGTATCAAGCATCAAAATAGGACATATTCCCACATTTCGAACCTCAAGTATGTACTCGTCGTAGATTAGTCGATATGGCGACCGACAATAGGCTCTGTGTCGATTCTCGGCACAGGCTCTCGATTCCAGGGTATTGGTGAAAATATGCCCCTGTCCTCAAATATTGCCACATCAACACGTGGTGTACAGAATCTCCTGTCGTTCACTGTGGTGGTTGTAACCACCAGGATCGAATTAACGATATCCTGAGCCGGGAATCGAACCCGGGACTGTCCGTACCGCAAGACGCAGACTCGGCTAGACGTATCGTACACAGGCACCTATAAAAGCTTGCCGAAAGCTTGTGTAGTTGTTCTCCTTTAATTGAAGAATTAAACGCATCTAAACTAACGGACTATATTACACCAGTTTATTTTTTGTTAGTTTAGAATTTATTCATCAGAAAATAATACGGTTTCCTATCTGATTCGGCATGTAGACCGATAATTTTTAATTAGTTGCTAGAGATTCAAATCAGGGATTCGAACCCTGAACCCTTGAATCTAGGCAGATTGCAAAGTGCCGCCACCTATCCGCGCGGCCGATGGTATACTCGAAAAAGAAGAGCACTTAGGTTTTAATTGAACCATATGCTAAACTCAAACGCAAACGGCTCGCTTCAAACCAGATGTCGGCGCTACCAACATCTTCCACGATGATGCACCGTGCGTATGTGTGTGTGGCGCGCAAGTTTTAATTGAAGCGGCGCAATGAGGAGTGCGGCTGAATTGTGTTAAAAGTTGTCGAGTCAACAAGCTGAAATTCGCCGCAGATTTCCTCGGAAAATGTGTTTGTTGACAAGCGCACGCCGCAGAACGCATCGAATCGATTGGGGGAACGGGAATGTAATTTCCATCTTACAGGTTTGGTGGTGGTGGTGGTGCTTACTCGTAGTCATACGAGCGCATGAGTATACACAACAGAATTTAGACGAGGTCTTTCTATTTGCGGAAGGAGTAGAAATCGCATTTCAGCAGGAGGACTGGGCCGCTCTTTAAAAGAGAGTTTAATCGACTTGGGCTCCATTTGGCAAATTAAACGAACGCTACTTTATACCCATGTCTAAGACACAAAAACAATTCACAAAACCCACCTGTATCGTCGCTGTACGTTTCGCTACTTTAGCATTGCTGCCTTTGGACAAGGCAGAAGAGGTACCGTGTGACGTAATGATTTGCCAGCCGTTATGACCAACTGTAATTCCAGGCAGAGATCCCCAAACCTCTAGAACTGCATTAAATGGATGGATGGTGTCGGAGAGTGCTGGAAATTATTAATGCAGTACATAAATAGTTGACGATGTTCGGTAGTCTTTGACAGAAAATTTAAATCATTAACTGCTACAGACTAGGCTGTAAGTGGTTGAATGATAAATGACTTGTCTCAGAATATTGACGGGATAGAACGTCTAAAGTTCAAAACGAAAAGGAACTTGTTTCCTTTTAGTTTGATATTCAACTTGCAACAAACGCGCGAGGCAGTACTCTTATTTGCAACATTGGCCAGCTTTTTATCTACAGGTTATCAATTTTTTTGTCAAGTTGCCCGTGGTGAATTCATGAGGTTGTGTTCTGCGTTAAGGAGAACCATATAAATATTTTTTTTTACCAGTACCCCGGGATCGATTAAACGAGAGCCCGCGTTGGGAGTCGAACCAAGGACTGCCGCATCGCAGTTGGGTGCAATACCGACTGGGTTACGACGAGTCGTAATGCGTCTGCTAAAGTTTTGTTGAGTTGGCAGCTGAATAGAGACCGTGTGGCATAGTTGTTAGGGCGTCGAAGCTACTATGCGCGTGATCGCGGGATCGATTCCCCTTCGTGACCAACGAAATTTTTCATGCGAGATAAATTTGTACACGCGCTTTTCTTCGGAACGGAAGTAAACCGTGTATGGGACCCGTGCCTGTACGTTGTCGGGTACACACGAAGGATCACTACCTAGGAATGAAGCCTGGACTAACTTTCTTCCTAGGGAGGCTTTGATTCGGAAAAATGTTGGTAAGTCCCGTTAACTGAAAAGTTAAACAAAAGTAGGTAGCTGAACGTACATGTACAGATTATATCATCGGTCGGAAATTGAAGATGAACATTCAGAAACGCGGCACCAGCATCCCGTGCGATAGTGCTTTAAGTGCATTACGAGACTTTCGTAGTTCTATATTGGTTGAATGCCAGGATTCGCCTCCCGCACACCTCTCATACCATTTTACAAACCATTTCACGAGGCACTAAAATTGTTATTGCGTTTTAAAACCCTTTCCCGCATTTGGCTGTGAAATGTTTGTAGCAACTGGCAGTCGTAAAAATTAACCAACACCAAACTCGCTTATTTTCCTATTAACAATTTTCGAAACTTGTCTTTCGTTACGAGTTGAGGACCTTTTTGGGCGTTTCGACGAGCAGCGTGACCATATATATACGAGTATCTCCTGCTGGCAAATCCTCTCTGTATTACTGTGGCGCATGCATGGCATGTTGTATGTTCGCGTCGAGTACATCAGAAAATGTATCACAAAACCCTTATCAGACGAGAGCTTCAGATTTGAATGAATCGATATCATTGCAGTGTAGGTGATTTCCCCCAAGAATTACGTACTCTTACACTGTTCTTGCAAACAAAATGAAAAAACGGGATGAGAAAAATGTAAACATGACTAGGCATTAGGAGCATTCCGACATTCTTACTTTTGATTATTGCATTAACTTTTTTACGAGCCGAATTAGAAATTTGCTGAATCCTGAGGATAGTGAGTAACCTGATAATTTCAGACTACAAATAAATATAATTTAATCAATATACTTTAAAGTAGAATGATGACTTGAGTACTTTAAATAAAACTCGTGGATATGTTTAGGATGTTGGGATGTGATGGATCGACAGATGACTTTTCTAATTAAAAATGTCAGTTAATTTATGGTTCGAACTTTACTTAACGCTGGCACTGGAAAGATAAAATTCAAGCCAACTTCAAATACCGTATAGATCGAAAGGCAAATTAATTTAGACTCTCAATTAACTCAATTACGTTTCCAAAACCAATAGCGATCTATCCATTCGTGTACACACTACGGCAGTGCTGCCGAATAACGAATCCACAAACGGCGTCCTCATAACGATCGACTCGTTTCAATTATCGGGGTAGCCGAGTGGAGCGATTAACGTGACCTCGTTTAACAATTGGACAAACCCAACAAACAACCAAAAAGAAAATCGAAAAGGGTAAACGACCGTTCTGATGTCGCTCGTAGAAAATCCTGTTCGAGTAATTGGGAGCCCGAGTAGGAGTAATTATAAACACAAGTTTCGCCATATATATTATTTCCGACCATAGGGAGATGCGAACCTGTTCATGTAAGCCGCCATAATAAGATTAACTGGCGAACTTTTATCGGGGAAAACGAGCGAGTACGATGTTCCACTGTCGTGCAAAGCGTAGAAGCAAGGTTTGTTGGGATTCGTGGCGCCATTACTCGCCATGGGCATGAGCCATGGCGAGTAATGGCGCCATGTAATTGCCAAGAGCGGTGCTATGGAAAGTTACTGACGCCATTGCATTTGCCGATTTCGATCTTTTAACTTCAATTCCGATTTCAGTTCATTCTGGCAACCATTTCCGTTTTTTATCGTCAGTAAAAATCATGGCATCTCGATTTTTTGTTTTGACATTTATTTTTGCTATATTGCATGGCATTTTTTGTCATTGCGAAATTTGCTTGGACAAATACAATCAAAAGTGGGGTAGTGTACCAGCAGAGTCGAGGGAGTGATTTAGGCAGATATTTATTAATCATCGCATACGTACTGTAAATAACAATTTACATTTTAAATAATTGATGTGTTTTATTGTAAAAGTAAACTAGTCCCTTATTAGTATTTTTTTTTTGGTTTATTTTTGGTTTAATTCTGAGAGTTAGTTAGCCAGGAGCCTTATTAATAATAATATTCTTTTGAAATTTAATCACTACCATAAAATATATCAATTTAATTTAAAGGCATGTCCATAACTCCAATGTAAACCTTTGAAAAAAAAAGATTTAATAATGTGAAAATATTTGCCAAATGCCTTAAAAAGTACTCGCTACTTGCAAAACAAGAGTTTTGTGCGGCGAGCTACAATCAAAATACCTGAATGTATACTTTGTGGATTTTCATTCTATCATATTCAATAGGATACATAATTTATAATTGAATAAGAATCAGAAGCGAGGTTTCCTCTTGAAGTTTGTGTTCTAGTTATACGATTGTTTGTGTAGATCTTTCTACGAGGACTTTGGTTTGGGGGGAAAAGTCTATGACATTTTGACGTCGTAATAAAATTATTATTGTTGCCTTCTCGGAATTGTACGGTATATAAGGTTAGTCGGAGAAGAAAGCAATATTGTTTTGTTTCTTGTTGTCTTATTTGTTCGGGATTGTCGAGCCAGACGACTTTATTATTAATTGTCAAACGATATTTGCAGAAGTGGCATGCGACATTTTTTCCGTCTGCATTTGCGAGCGCTCTGTGACTTTCTTTGTCTCACGACAAAATACTCGTATTTATATAGAGTAGATTCACAAGTCTCATTAGTCTTGATAGTCCTTGGTCGTGGAACTTGGTGTGTCAGTTGGCATGTGGCGTTTTCTAGCGAAAAAAAATCAGTTTTCCATTTTTCAAGTTGGTTTTACTTAAGTTTGTTTTTACTTAAGTGTATTTTATTAAAGACTTGCGCTTAAGCCTGTGCGAAGACAGGCAACACTTTCGCCAGCTTCATTCGAATATTGCTACTAGCAAGACGTCACAGCGTGGCATTCGCGTCATAGAGGCGTTGCAGCTGCGCATTCAAGATTTTGTGCGCACGAAATGACTTGACCCCAGCAGCATACACAGTGTATTTCAGTTCATTGTATTGATTTCAGTTCATTGTATTATCCATAATTCAAATTTATTCTTGATCGAAGAATTATTTTATAAAAATTTATTTCACTGCGTTTCCCTTATTTGAGGAAACGATGTGAAACGATTTAAGGGAAACAAAATATTAAATGGTTTCTTTTCCTACATATTTTTTCTTAGTGTATTGCTGGCACGGATGAATTTTTCACTTACAGTCGCGAAACTCTATTTGAATATACGATGCAGGAATGGGAATGTCAGATGATGCGGAAAGTATTACCGAGGGGAGGGGGGGATGGTAATAAAAGACGGAAATTTTAAGATTATCCTCGTATTGGCTTTGGATGACGGAACCGCATTTCTTTTTTGCAACCAAATTGCTGCTCAACTATTATTATTTCATTTTACCAACCGCACCCCGGGGGATACAAATCTCAGCTTCCATATTCCGGTTGCCACTCACTGTGCGTCTGGCGCGAGCATTTGACCGAAAACGTTACCACTGATCCACGTAAATCCAGGTTTACTTTCTTGACTCCAAATATTGAATCTCGCTTCAATGCGTTGGCGGAAATCACGGCATGAATTCGTCGGAATGGAAAATCGTGTTGCTTTGTCTTATATGGGTTCGTTCCCTTGCCCGCGAACGGTAACTGCCTAAGTCAACGTTAACATTTTGCAGGGGGGGAAACAAAAAAAAAATATCAACCAATAATCGATAAGATTTTCAAATAAAATAGGAGGTGAAAGCAACCAGTTTATTACGTTTATATTTACACACACTGTGGATGCATGAAGTATCTTGAAATATCTTTAAAGATGAAAATACGTATAGGCAAGAATTGTATCAACAGATGAGAAATAAATTTCGGTTTTATTTGTGAAAAGTAACTAAATTTATCGTTACTGTTTTAATCCCAATCACAATGATGTACAATTACAATGTGCCTAATGACTAATAAAGGACAAAGATATGGTCTTTTTACCACTACCACTATACATCTGTGTTTACTGCAACTATACTACTATATTTACAGCTTAACTCTTCAAAGGACTTCCTAACAATTTGGCCTAGGCTAGGTTTCTGAATTAGGTTGGGATCTTTAACATGTTCCTAACAACGTACAAACACGGGTCCCACGGCGCGTACTTCCATTCCGAAAGAAGGCGTGTGTACGAATTTCTCTCGCCCGAAACATTTCTGAGTTCTAGGTCGGGAATTGAACCCGCGATCACGGACATAGTAGATGAGCACACGCTAACCACTATGTCACACGGCACTTATAAATAAACAAATTAATACACGCACACTGGAAAACTTTTCCCCTGTAACAGGGAGAGGCCACTCCGAATTATTGATTCGCGCGCTAAACGACCCACGACGTAGCAACATCTTTGTTAGCTGAAGGGTTGTGTCACTTGCAGAATAGCGTTCCTCCGCGTTGATTATCCAATCCAGCGAGACCTAATGTTAAAACAAAGTGCTGCATGCATTGATTTTGGTATACATCCAAGTCTGGGTGTCGATTTAACACGCCACCGACTCGTTCATCTGCTAATTATGCCGTTAATTTGTTTTGCCAGTCAAATATGTCTGAGCTTTGAATCTGTTATTCCCGTAGGGATTTCTTATCACCAAGACGAATCGAAATTAATGTCGTTTCTGCTTGGAGGCTCGACCAGCACAAGGCCGCACATCGGGCATTGTCTTCGTTTGCTCTGAATTGCGTCATTGCAGATGTCGTCCCCGCAATTGGTTACAATGAAATTAGTTTGCTGTGCATTCGAGCAGACTTAACTAATGGGAGTAGAATGGCCTCTTCACGTAACAATTATTGGTGCCCTATGGTGGAGTTTCAAGCGGTAGTTAAGCGTTATCAACACTTCGTGCGGTACGTGAATTGGTATTTGGTGGCTAACGCAAGACTAGCGGGGGCATCGGCCTTGGAACGAAATGCGCGCCACCTAGTGACCGTGTTGGGTAGGAACGAAACGGAAAAGTTCCCTTTCTAGGAACTGGTTTCTTTTTTTTTTGAGGAATTTAGGAACGCCTAGGTTTCTTTTAATCCTGTAGGAACTGGGACGGGAACTGGTTCCTTTTTTTTGTTCCTATCCTGTGTTCCATTTCTGTGTAAAGGGTTCCTTTTGCCAACACTTTTAATAGAGTAAAATTTTCCAAAGTGTGTCCACAGCGGAACAATTTTACAGCATCGAATAGGAATTGTTAAAGATTTTGATCTGTGTCCGCATATCGACACATGTACTTTAGATTTTATTTTATTTTATTCTTGCTATTCACTAGACTGATCAGGAATTATTGTCCCCCTCGTGTCGCTATGGTAATACAGAGGCACATTTCAGTACCACTGGATCGAATAAACGAAAGTCTGCGCCGGGAATCAAACCCGGAACCACCCACTGACCCCACTAGTGGCCGACCAATCAGTTCCCACAAACTACTTGACGTCATTTTTTGAAAAAAACAAATTTGACATTATGAACGTAAACAAAAAAAATCTGTACACCACTCGACATTTTTTCATTATTTTTTTTTTATAATCGAAGGAACGGAAAAGAAAAAGCAAAGGAACGGAAAAGCAAAGTTTCAGGTTCCTTTTGAAAAGGAAATAGAAACGCTTAGATTCATTTTAATTCAAGTAGGAAATGGAACGGGTCTCTTTTTTCATCGGTAACGGTAACTGGAACCGGTTCCTTTTCAAAAGGAATGAACCTAACATTGGTGGTGTGTGGCAACTCTGTCTTCTTCCGATCAATGACGAACACTCATTGTTGAGGAATACTCGAGTATATGAAAGCAGTTGTGGTATAGCTCAGCGGAGCAGCTTTGAATGAAGCTAAGCGTCCAACAAAAACAGTTGTTGTATAGACAGACAGATACAAATAATGGAAAAGTTTCATTCATTTGTTTCGACGTCACAGCGCAATCTTCTTACTTTCAAAACCTGGTTTCACGTCCTTTTCATTTTCTTTGACATATCAGAGCCGCATCGACATTCTGGCATTCATTTGCAGATAAGTGTATATTCGATTTTGGTAAAAGTTCTTCGGAAAAAAAATATATTCGCGATATGCCAAACATTAGAGAGCATGGCACGTTTTTATCTGCGAAGAAATTTGGTGAATTCCCTTGAACTCATGAATAGTCTGGTTCAGCTTCTAGCCATGTTTTTATAACCAACTTTTCGATCGCGGCTTTCCCGGTAGCAAGTTGTCGGGCGTTGGACTATTATTTAATGGAATGGAAATGAAAGGATTCGCAGACTTAATATATCACTGATGCGAGACTCTCTAACGCCACACGTTTGCCACAAGCCGACTGCATGAAAAAGTTCGTATTGAACAAAACAGTGCTTGGATGTAATTATTATCACTGGAGGCGGCTTGTTTCAAAAACTGGTACTCTCATATATGTTTTACATTATTCATATGTTTTCGAGCACAAAATGCATCTGCCATTATATTTTGTACGTGAAGTTTTATTTATCAGCAAATTAATTCCAGCAGTATTTTTAATATACCTTGTATTTTGGTCTTACACGACCTGTTGAATTTAGCCATATGTCTCACGAATATTTCATTCGTTCATACATGTAGTCCGAATAACGTCGCCAACAGTGGTGCACGTTTCCTATTGTACATACATACACATTTAGTAGACATAATTTAATTTCTAATCCGTGGAAAAAAAAAATTTAATATCTCTTGCCTTACAGTGACCAATTCGTATCAAGATTATTTTATCTTCATCATATTCCATTAAAATAAAAATGACTTATTTTTTTGCAGTTGTTTTTATAGCATGGAAAAAAGGTTACCTGGTTAGATGATAAAATCATAAAATATTTTCCTCCCTTTATCTCTAAGTTTCGAAAAAAAAAATTGCAACTTCTATTTACTTTTCAAGTGTCGTCGTTCGTCCCTGGTCTTTTTAGTCTTTCACTTTTTATCTTACATAAGTCCCTGGAAACCTTTCAATTTTTTTCTGGTTAAGAGGGAGGGAAACTATTTTTATAAAAGAAAAAATTCTCTGCTTTTCGATATCACTTTCATTCCAATTTTTCGTTTTAACAGCGACCGTTGCGCGACGGTGGGATACATATTTGATATCGCTACGGGCGGCAATGTCTCGGCACTTTCCAGACGTCTGACTGATCGGAATGATAATCTGGCACTAACGGGACTTCCCAGTCATCCAAACCGATTTCAATAGATATTCCAAGACACACGGGATCAAAGACCTGATGTGGAAATATACTATGGCTCTTGTACTTCTCTATAAGAAGTAGACACGGTATAAACTGATTTGTCAGTTTGGTTTTGATTGTTTTTCACTCTAATGAGCAATCAGAACAAGTACAATGTGCACTTTGAAGCAACCCCAGAGGGGCCTATAACCAGAGTAAAATGGCTAGTCAACAAAGATGTCTTGGACAAAGATGTCACAAAGATGTCTCATAGATTCCTGGACAAAGATGTCTTATGTCAAAAAGATTTCACAAAGATTTATTGGACAAATAACAAATTTATTTAAACAAATATTACAAACAGTACGAACCGATGGCTCAGTGGGTGTGGGGACATGCTACGAAGCCGACGGTCCCGGGTTCGATTCCCGGCGCAGGCTTTCGTTTATTCGTTAGCCTGGGGTA
>JAUJYS010002678.1:0-14310 GCA_033995665.1 Melogona broelemanni | reverse complement strand
ACATATCTCCAAAGAGACACGAGGGTGCAGTATTCCTGTAGTGCACTAGGCGCTACGGTGAATTTAAAAAAAAAATGAAGAAACAATGTTTCTGGTAAAATTGACGACCTATTTTTAATTCGATTGAGAATAAAATATCCTTCCAATCATTTACTATTCACTTCAAAATGCTGGGTACAATAAATATAATCATGTACATGTAACGAAAAGCAACTGTTAGAAACTAACTGAAAAATAAAACTCTTTCGAGGATGCATGCCCCTTGGCTGTAACCTTGTTGACTAGTTCGTTGCTCGTCTTTTCACCACTAAATTATTCAGGTTAGAATGAATTTAATCAGAAACACATCGACTGACTGAGTCGAAAAATGTAATGCGCCTACTTAGTAACCCTGTTTTCCGCACTGAGGCGCAACGGGTCAGAACTGCGTACAGATTTGAACGCACTATCCATCTAATCCGGTCCGTCCGCTGTGGCCGAGAGGTAGCGTACCAGCGGATCCGGTTTCGATTCCCAGCGCAGCCGATCGTTTGATTGGCTCGTGGTACTGCGCGGGGGGAAGGCAATGGCAAACCACCTCTGTATTATGCCAAGAAAACTCAGGGGGCTTCTGCTCCCCGAAGTCACCAGGTGTCCGGGGATCGAGGGTCGGGGTCCGGAGACGGCACGAAGGACTTAACAACAACAACATCCATATAATTAAATGAAAACCACACCACAAATCAAGGCGACTTAATTCAATTGCGCTTTTTTGCAACTAGCGGCAGCTCAGTAATTACATTTTTAGAAAAAAAATGCAACATTGTAAAGTTCAAAATTCAACACGGAAGGGGTTAATAAAAATCATAAAAAATGAAACGCTGAAAGGGTTTGATGATTTTCAAATACTATTTATTGATGTAATTTTACAGCAAAGCTTCAGCAACAAAACGTGATCTTTTTTGTGCAGGCATCATATATCTCTTTGTACATATCCTATTTGTAATTAGCGAGTTGAAGACATCATTTTCACATTTAATCGTGTTGAAACAGCGGTAGTGAGAGTGGTGTTAACCTCATGCAGATACTTTCGTACCGCCCTGTACAGATGTGTGCGCAAGAACAACGCGCGGCTTGTAAAGCTCCCCCCGAACGTGGCTTCGTGTGAAGCATCGGTGCTATCCATTTTAGCACCAATTAGGCTGTGGCTCGTTTCGTTTCGTGTGTGATGCTTCGCAGAGTCGTGTAAATTATCTAACTGGAAATACTATAAAAAATCGAGATGTGACCGCAGTGGGGTGGGTTGCAATAAAAAATGTTTTACATTCTAGAAAGTACAAGTATATTACTATTAGGGGGAAAATCAATATTATTAATTAAAAGCGTATTTCGATGCGTGTCCACATGTTTTGATCCCTAAAGTCATTGCTAAGATTTTCCAAAATTTTCCAAAAAAAAAAAAATTATGTTAATTGCAGGACAAAAGACAAACCGGAATGGCGAACTTTATATAATAATAATTAATTAGTTATTTTAATTGTGAAATACGAGCCTGCAAAGTAATTTCAGTAGCGGTTCAAACGCGTCGGGGCTCTGTGATTAACGTAGCCGACGCTTTAGCCAACTGAGCTCAGACAAGACATTCTTCACAATTATCAGCCCTAATTCAACGGCGTAAACACAATGCATTATTTTTCCCAACGCCTATCTGAATGCTAGCGGGAATAATTTATTCATTATTTTCTGGGGTTCGCCATTCTGCGCGTTGTTCGTCCAGCGCTGCTCAGAAGGAACCTTACAATTCAACTCTAAGCCACAGTAAACATCATTATAAAATATAATAAATTGTCATTTGCATTGCATCGTAAACCATCGCCTGGTTAGAAGTATACTGTACGAGCATTCATAACAGTGGCCTCGGTACCTGACAGATGCACCACAATGGTAACAATTGTAACATGACATAACCAAAAAAAAAGTACGATGTTCACTATTGTAATTACCATATGCATCCGCAAGTAACCCCGGATGGGCTTATGACAGGGGTAAAACGTCAAATCAAAGACGAATATGTCCTATGTTTACCACGACTTCTATAATTGATGATATTAAATTAACATGCATTTATTTGCATCTCCCAGCAGGTAACCTGATAATTTGGCCTAGTTTAGACTTCTGACCTAGATAAGGATATTTAATCTGTAGCTAACAACGAACAGGCACGGGTCACAGCTTTAATTCCATGCCGAAAAAAGGCGTGTGATTGAATTTCTCTCGCCCGGAAAATTTCAAATGTCTCAGTCGAGAATTGAACCGGTGATCACAGGCACTATAGGCGAACACGCCAACCACTAAGCCACACATCACCTCTGTAGCTCACACGGTACTATCTTGAGATAAAAGCGAGAAATAAAAAATATTAAAATTGATTACGATGGACTTTAATACTTTACTTTGAATAACAAGTAGAACAGTTGACTGTGTTGCTTGGTCCGCATGGACTGTGTTCTCGGCACCAAAACTATTTTCTATGATCGCCGCTAGGTGGGGTAGTTGTTAGCATACTTGTGTTGACATTTGTGTCGTCCTCGGTCACATCTTCAGTGCCTTTTAGTCGCTTCGCCAGGCGCAAGTAGGTGGCGGACGACAGAGCCCATTGATCTGCACTTGACCTTTACATGTTTATCTGATGACAGCACCAGATGTGTAGCCAAGGACGTGGATGGCGAGCGGGGGTATACTGTCAGGGCAAAATGAAAATAGTGGATGAATACATGATCACATTAGAAACGCAAACAAAGTCATAATATGTGGCTAGAAACACTTGCAAGAGATAAAATTTGAAAATGAAAATGGCGTACTATAAAGATAACGTATAAAAATAATTTATAAAAAATTGGCGTAGAAAACAATATAGCGTATTAATTAACAACTATTGTTTTGCGTTTAATTGGTTGTGAATTAATTATTCTGTTATTTTTCATGTGATTCGGTAGGTTTTTGAGCGTTAATATTTCTGCACTTGGACTGGTAGTATTGAATGCAAAATACTTTGTCATGGGAACTTGGATTATACATATTAAATAGTTCAAGTTTGAAATAATCAAAAGGTAGCCAAGTTAAATAGTTGTTCTTCGTTCTTGACATAAAACTATTAAAGAGCAAGCAGTAGTTTAGAAGAAAAATATAGTTTTAATTTTACGATTTAATGATTTAAAAAATGATGAACACACTTTCTGTATATACTGAACAATGTGAAATTAATATTTCACAACTTCAAAATAAACATTTGAAAGACAAGCGAGCGACCTTTTATGCATTTGTTTTTCCTAAGAAAATATCGAAATCTTTTATCAAGTGTTCTTTGATATTACCATATTGCAGTGTGCTGTGAAGATGCTGTTTATCAAGCGTCACACTATGGATTCTGCTATATACACGTATAGTAAACATTTTCTACCAAAGCAATTAATTAGTCTCCACATTTCCGGCTCAAGCGATAACGCTATATAGGAAGCCCCAAGCCAAACGATGTTCGGGGCCTCTCGTCCACTCGCCACATATTATCCGTTATTATATCCGCTAGTAATATACGGGAAGTGGGGGATAAGGGACGGAAGGTACATAAACAAATTGAAAACATTTTTCCGATGTCAAAGAAAGCAGACCTTGAAGCGCTCGCAAAATCGAGTCAAGAGGAGATCATGAGAAAATGCAAAAGAAATTCAAATAATGCCACCACTGAATACAGTCGGAAGAATGTTTACTAACGGCTCATATCCACGTTGATGGAAGTCCTATTTAGCTCGGTGATGTCTGTTGAAGCCCTACGTGGTGCAGACGGGGATGGAAGCGTCTTTACTCGATGATTAAACCATTGCGAACGATTGGACATAGTTGTTGCTGCCTCAGAGCTGTAAGCAATCGATCATTATCGATTTGGAAGCATCGTTGGAGGTGGGTGACCTGAAAATATATGTTTTGATTTTTATAAAATTAGTTTTATTTATCGGAAACCCGCTAGTTAGACAGACAAATAAAAAGGCTTTTTGTTAGGAGTGTACGACAAAACTTTGAAGAGCTGACATTAAATAAAATGGAAAATTATTTTTGTCGGATGGAAAATACTGTATTCCTATAGCTCTTAGATAATATAGTCTTCCAGTTTTTCTTCTGAAATATATTTTTCAAGAGCCTTCACGAAGAAATATATTCTTAAAAACGACTTTTTTGCATAATTGGTTTACATGTAACTGTTTTAATAACAAGACATTTTTTGTACATTTCAATATACACTTGAGTTATTTTTTGTCTGCGCTAATGCCCGTGTGCAAAGACAATAAGTAACTATCATATAGTAAAGGCGGCGCTATGTAGCGTTCACGTGATCGATATTATTCTTTAGCACTGACTGCACAACGTTATAAAATGTGGCATTGCTAAAGCATAATTGCGGTCACGTACCGCTCCATAACGCCACCTTTATCAAATTTTAGCATTATATTTTGCCGGTGCATACAGGCATTAGATTATTATTGAAATATTTTATTTTGAGTTTTGAACCGAATTTCAGACGGTATTTTTGAAAATAACGTTCTCGCCGTTTTGTAAGACTGTCGCCTATGCGACAGTTTTAATGACTAAAAAATTGTTATAAATTGAAACCCTTTTGATATCTTTGTGCCAATGCGACAGTTTTAATGACTAAAAAAAATAAATGTTGTAAATTGAAACACATCTTTGAGAAAGTCCAAAGTACGTTAGTTAACGTGACTAAGCTCCTTTCTCTTTAGAGATAAGCTATCGGTATATTTGCGCGACGAATACCAAGCAGGGTAGAAGAAGAAGAACGCGCGCGTGCCACAATGGAAGGACAACTTATGGCACCTCTGAGCGGCGGCAAACCCGCTCGCGCGACTACCTTTCGAAAATAAACTTATGTGCACAAAGCGTCTCAGGAGATATAAAAATGTCCCCCTGTTCATGAGAGGAGCCCACGAGCGCGGCGGCTAACGCGAGGAACATATCCCACTCGCACAAATAAGAGGAAAAAGAAAATAGGCTTCGTTCACTTGAAATATAGCGAATAACATCATTCGTTGTAATGCCACTGTGTAAAGGCTATTTTATAGCGGAGTGTTGCTACATTTTTTTTTTTGCTTCCTTTCGCAGGACAAAAACAGATTGGACCGAGACATGTCGTAGAAGCCGTTGGATTGAATTCCGGCTCGTTTTCTTCAAAGAATCTTTGGGTAAATCGACGGTAAGTACAAAAATCTTTGTGACCAAAAATATAATAACCAAGAAATTAGCCACTATAAAATTTAGCTAGCATAATACATAAGATCTAGCCAATATAAGATATATCCAACATAAGATATAGCCAATATAAGATAAAACCAACATAAGATGTAGCCAGCATTAGATATTGACATCATAAGTTATAACCAGCATAAGGCAGCCGAACAAAATATAGTCGCCAAAATTCTCCCCAAAAACGCTTATCTCAAATATTATGTGAAGAAATTCAAATGCAACAATAAAAGTATACTAAAAGGAACTAAAATATAACACAAGAAGTTAAGGTTTTCAAGAGTAAGGTTACTGTAAACCAGCCAAGATAAGTGGAATTCTCTAAAATGTCTTCTTAAAAAGATGATACCAAAAATTAATACTTTAAACAGATAGGAAATTAGATGTTATACTGATTACTTCGTCTAACGCCTTTTTTTAAATTCGCTCAAGCATCTTGCGTGCCAAATGTTGTTTGAGATTTATTCTCCAATATGATATTCACCAGAATTGTTAGTCTAGATGATTTATAGCCCGGCCATTCGCGAAATCGGGCATAGGTCAAAGAACCAAATGCATTAAGACATAGAACCCAGTCGATCGTCGAGCTTTCGAGCCAGCGATAAGCACCCGATATCGTTCCGCCCACCCCTATATCGGTCTACGCAACCCCGGACCTGTGTTGCGTAGACGGGCGTATACTTCTTTTATGAAACCAATTTTGGCGTTATGCAGCTGGGATGTGATTAATATTACATTTATAGGGTTTCAATTTAGCATCAGCGGGTGATGCACGTATTCGATCGAGAACTGCGATTTACGTGAATACTAGATTCTTAATGATAGGCACAATTGGAAATATATTTTACCCTAGCATTTTTCTCTTTAAGAATAATTGATTGATTTCGTTGTTATTTTCAATCTCGTTACGGCATCTGTGCATGACAATTATTGGTGCCCTCTGGTGGCGGTCAAGAGAACCAGTTTGGCTCGTTGCGGCAAAATCGATGATCGGAAAACTATCGAATTTGTCGTCGCCTATTTATTTAGAAGGGGGACATGCTGGATATACGATGACCCGGGTTCAATTCCCGGCACGTGTGTTTGTGAATGTTTATTAATCAGTATATTAGAACTTTTTCAATACGGCCGAGTTTAAAAAAAATCAGGGCTAATAGTTATTAAACGTTTTTAGTACTCAGATAGTTTAAATGGGTTTCTGAGGAATAAACGCCTCTAGCGGCGAAAATTACAACCTGATGCCACCTGCCAAATGGCTACTTATGACCCACGACTATTGATCTATCGTTGATTCTTTTGCTGTCGAATTTAAATGAATTCTATTTGGCAGTAAGCTATGTTAGTTTGTACTGCTCTATGAAAAATGAATAATTGATGAGAAAGGATGATTAGAAACATATTACAAATAAACATAACAAGTTTATTAACTGATTTATTAAGAAGATTGTTGATCAATTCAACTCTCACGGCTTATTGGGAACACAACGTTGTAAAAAATCCCTTTTAACAGGCTACAGCGATTGCATACTTCAAACTCGATTTATTAGCGTCACTTTTTAAAAAATGTACGCTTAAAAGCTCACTGAATGAAATATGTAAATGCGACGTACGAGACACCATGGGTCTAGGCGCTCAACGTTTATAATTGCTTTCGAGCACTCGAATCTTACACATGTCAGCTGCAGTTTAATATTCCTTAGGCGTCTACATTGGAAAGTGAATCTCATCATGTTCTCATTTGTTGTGTCATTGGGCAACTTCGCTCTCGGATAGCTTCCTGAATCGTTCCTGGTTCTTTAGCTGAACATGATTGTTGGGTAAGAACGGAACGGAAAAATTCCGTTCCTAGGAGCTGGTTTCCTCTTTTGAGGAACTTAGGAACGCTTAGGTTCCTTTTTACTAGGAATGAATGTTAGGAACGGTTTAGTTCCTTCTTTGGAGGAACTAGAATGGGGTACCGTTTCTATGTTTCTGTGTTTTCTGTGTTATGTTCTGTTTGGGTTCCTTTAGTCATAGCACTCAGTTTTTTACGAGTACAATTTTCCAAAGTATGTCGACAGCGGAACAGATTTTTACAATTTAAAATGTTTTTTTAGGAGCCATTGTGCCATTGAAACCTTTCAGAATTTGGTCAAGAAACTTCATTTTTTATAGTTTTACAACATCAAACAGAAATTTCTAAAGATTGTGTCCGCAAATCGGCATATGCCCTTTAGTTCAGTTCCCGCAAATGCCATTTGGCGTCATTATGAACGTAATCACAATTTTTTCGTCAATAACTAGACTTATTTTTTAATAGTTTTAATCAAACTAAGGGAATTGTTCTAGGTTCCTTTTGAATAGGAATTAGGAACGGTCAGGTTTCTTTTGGTTTGTGTCGGAACTGGAACAGGAATGGGTTCCTTTTTCATGGGAAGAACGGGAACTGAGATGGCTTTCTTTATAAAAGGAACGTGCCCAATACTGTAGTTAAGTCGTTTTATATTAGTTTCATAATTTATTAAAACGTAACGATGGGAAATTAAATTTACAAAATTATATCAGTTGACTATAAATGAGAATAATTTATTGAGCTAATTGAATTTTTATGTAGTTTTATGCCTGTTTAATTTCGGTTGAATACATGGCTTCCTAAAATATTGGCTAACCTATCATTACGTATTTTGAGTGCAAACTGTTCCTTATACCCTATATTTCATCAACAGTCGCTTAGACTTACCAGCAGCTGCTACAAAATATGTATTGCCCTAAATTAATCTACGTTCCTCTCTCTTCAGATAGAAGGATATGACACTGTAATGACATAAACTCATAATAAACTAATCACATTTTAAACTGGGTCGGAGGAGAATTCCTTCGAATAATGAAAAACGATAAAGCGCTGCACTTTACCACTAGATGGCGCACATTATATCATTTGTCAGTTGATGGTTGTCACTGTCAGCGATATGTCCGTTAAATTCCAATTTTTCTCTAGTAGCGCCTACCAATCCATGTAAGTATGCAACCGTTATCGATCGATATTGATATTGATCATCGATATTGCAATCGTCAATCCACAGTATTGGTATACGAATTACGATACAAAGTATGAAAGAAATTTGTACTGTTCGAAATGTATATGATGGCTACATCTCTTATTTCGTCCAGTATTTATTTTTATTGCTGTTTAATTAATAACTTACGTGCACATGAGAATGGCTCGAGTCGTGGTTGAACTTAAGACATTATGCCCATAAGTATTTTCATTGTCAATAGGGGGCGTTAAGATGCAGGGTAACTCGTGTTTGTTTTTCTTTTCACTGCTGATGACACGTTGACATTGGATGCTCCTGTATGGAGAAAAAGAATACCATTGTAAGTTATAGACACGCGAAAGAGTAAACATCGAAGAAGCAATGCTGTGCAAACACGTTATTGTCAATCAACCATACACAAAAAAACTCGTCGCACACAATGATCTTTGGGAAATAAATGAAGCATATTACGTACTTGGTCTGTGTTTCGCCAGCATAACTCCAAGCTAGATATCTTATATTTTTGTAAAATATTACAAGTTGTCAAACTCCCTTTACATGTTACCCCTGATAAATTAGAACCCTCAATTTGATAATTATATTTTGCTTAGCATTTTATTTGATGATTTCAACGGTTATTGAATATAAGGGAGGGAATTACTTTAGGATGAGGAACCTTACGAACATATTAGGCTGTTAACGTTTTATTCTTAATTACTTCAAGTCTCCAATCTTAATCTAAGATATACTATTTTCGATAGCTATTTTATACTTCAAAAAAACAAACAAACATAGAAATGTAAAGTCTTGAAAATAGATTATTTTTTAAATATTAGATTTCCAAAATAAATATATACCGTAAATGTTTTAGAGTTGTGACACCTATGTCTGAATTCCAGCATAAAAATCAATGATGTACTATTGTTTTCAGTACCGGTTGAATGATTGTTGGTGTGTAATAGTAATACAACAGGCCCGTTCATTGTATATAGCGTGCAAAATTATTTTGCAAAATGAATGGCGTTTTGTGGATATAAACCAATCAGATGCAAGATAATATATTTCTTCTCCTATGTTCAACGCATGGTTAAGGTCTGCTTGCCCAGACATCACGTACCGAGCGTATAAAATATATACTTTTCTTTTTATTTCCCCCTATCGTCTGCGATATCGCGATCATTGCGTAACAATGGCGGTATTATCGCTCAATCTCGCAGTCAAATTGTCTGGGGACGAATTAACTGAATTCGAGCATGGTGCCTCGATGAAATGGCGTGCCCAGTAAGTAAAACTACTGGCTCCATGTAAATTTTATGAGCGGCAGAAAATTGTTTTCAGAACGACGCGCGACTAAACATGTTAGGGTTGTGAGTGGCATTGTGACCAGGGAGCATATTTAAGACTTATTAGATTTTTATCTCAGACCGGAAACAACGTCATTAAATAATTGTGATTAATCAGCTTTTAAAGTCTTTCGACATTTACATCGAAATTAGAATACTTTGTGTTCTTCGCAGTCAATTATGGAAATCACCAGGTTAAGGGATTTTTGAGTTGTCTAAAGTGTATTTTAAAAGTCGTCGTAATCCAAGCAGTAGAACGCCTGTCCCAGGTTCGATTCTATGGTTGTGCTCTCGTTGATTGAATTCTGTGGTACAGGTGAAAATTCAATGGTTTTGAAGGGTACAAAATATCCTGTAATGATATTCACTGAAGTGCAGTGTGGGATTTGTCAAAAAAAGGGGGATGGGTCAGCAGGGTCTGATTGGAGGGAGAGAGGGGACGTGTCGGTATTTTAAAAAAATAGGTTTGGAAAGAGCGCGCAAGAACTACCGATAGATTATTGTGTTCAGGACGTTCAGAAATTGGAAAATATGCGCAATATCTCTTATTTGCGCTAAATCTAGCAATACATGATGCCGATCAGATAGAGATACTCAATTAAATAGGGTCCAATTTCGTCGGCAGAACGGTTTTATTCTTCAGAGGTCCAAACATCAGCAGCTCATCACAATCACTCGAATTAAAAGACGTGCGCACGCGACCTAACGCTTTAGCGTCCAAAGACGCGATTGTGCATTTCTGAAACGAATATCGGTTTTCACGTTGCCGCGGAGAATTCGGCGTAATTTGGCGACGTTGCTCGGGCAGATGGGTGGCTTGATGATTGGCCCGCGTTTCAATTGCGAATAACATTGTCGGGTTGCTCACTTGTATGTCGCATGGCTAATTTCGACATGACGACAGCGTCCACCCCGTACTAATGCCAACGGGATTGTTTCAAATGAATGCGGGACTGTCACTGCGCCTATCTGTGAATCCTATATTTAATAAAAAAAAAACTTTCGGCCATCTTCTGTGCATAAAATTCTTAATGGGCATTTAGTGCGGTCGCCGTAGTTCTGTGGTAGAGCGCAATGTGTTCGGCGATCCCGGGTTCGATTGCCGACTCGTAATTTCGTTATTCGATCCCGAAGTACTGGTAAAAATGTGCCCCTCTATAAATGTTCTTTCGAATCGATTAGAGTGGTATAGAATCTCCTGTGATGTTATTCACTGTAGTCAATAAAAAAAATAAATAAATATGCAACTACCTATGAAATAGCTGATATGAAATAGCATCGGACAGGCTGGACAGGCTTACTTAAAGATGTATTTTGTCCAGTTCTCCACCATTAATCAAAAATTATATTTTCTGGCTGCGTCTTGCGTTCCAACGAAGGCTAAGCCTGTCTCTTGTCCTACGTATGACAGAATTAAGCCACCCTTTCGGTTTTCAATCGCCTTTTGAATTTATTTTTCCGTACATTAGACACCAGATGGCGCTCTTTGCTATATTGGATACGAGGAATATTGCAAATATATTTCAAGATTATTCCACTCCAACTTCTCGAGCGTGTGTTTGGTCATTGGATTAGTTTTTACTGTATGTGTTTGGTCATTGGATTACTTTTTACTGGTCCTATTGAAAATCGCGTAAGAAAACTGATGCCAAGGCTAGCCCATTTTGAATGGGGATTTGAAAATCATACGTAAAAGTCCATATGTAGATAGACTATCTTTGCCAATAAGTTGATGGCCATAAAAGTGGCATTTCATCTTATAATGTTGTTTACTGTTGGAAACCGGAAAACAATTTTTGGGAGATTTGGCAGTATACCAGTCTGCTTGGAAAGTGCATTCAGAGTATAATGTATTCTTCAGATTTCGGTAAAAAGTTTTTCTGAGAACTGGTTGCCCTTTTTAAATAGAAAAGCATACATGTAGAAAGATTTAGTTTTATTGAAGATAAAAGTGCTTTAAAAAGATAATATTTTCTTCCGTCCACAATGTGTTCATATACTGTATTGCATAGCTAATGGTCAATACTGTCTTTACCGGGAAATCAGGCGCAAGCTTCATTGTCCACGCTAGTTACATGTAAATATCGCCGTACCCATAAACCGCACAGCAGATAGCTGAAATAAAATAAATTAAAAAATAAAGAAACGCCGCAGGGAAAAATAATTAAAAAATATTTGTGATAATTTGTAAATATTAAATTAAAAAATATATAGTCAAAAGTTAAATATGATTTCAGTCGACAAAGATAAATCGTCATGCACAATCAGGATTGGCGCAAAACAGAAACGACCTATCCGTTTTAGTCGCGTCTATGAACTGCACTTGTAAAAATTATTACCACGAGCTCGCCGACAATGTTTGTCATTAGGGATTGGGCTTCGCCAGCTCCGCTATTTTATCGAGTGTAATGCCGTCATTTCCGATCAATCATCGGCACTTCTGATAGAAAAGAAGAAAAAAAAAAAACTTTGCGCGACATCGTCAGGGTCAAGAGGCAGTGCCTTGGACGTCCCGCGTAGTGCGAAAGGTTGTGTTCGTCGCAAAATATAATGGAGAGACGAAAAAAGAAAAGAATGGAGAAAAGAGAAAAGAGGTGATGGAAGGAAAGCCATTTGTGTGAGTGCATTTTTCGTTGTTGGATCCGTGTGATTCGCTCGCTCTCTCTCTCTCTCGGCGTGGTTCCCCGCGGCTTTCGCCATTGTTGTAAAGGCGGCTGCTTGCTAAGACGAATTTATATATATATATTCCTTTATATATCTATTCGTTGAGAAATTGTAGCCGCGACAGCGGTTCGATTCGCTTTTTCGTTTTTTTTTCTTCCTTCGGAGTCTATCTGCTTGCTACGGCGGGATAGCGTTCAGCCAATAGCACTTAGTTTGTTTTCTCGTGTCCGCAGCATCATCCTCAAACCATTTGCATGCGTTTCGATTAGGTTTAGTCACCGTGTCACTGGTACCCCGTTCTTGAGAGGAATACGGCTCAAATTATGCTACGGCGGTATATTGGAGGCTCAAGTAGGTTAGATGGGAATCCGAAATGATGTCTGGCTTCTCGAACCCACTTGTTCTCCGAATGTGGTGTAAAAATGCACATTTTTCTGAAAAACAAACCAAGGACGTCTGCGATGATCGGTTCCAAGTATAGGGTTATTTATTGGTTCATGTTTCTCGTTTCTAATACGGAATATATGTATGCTGTACGAGTGTGTATGTACTGTATATTTTTAGTGAAATGTGATAGCAGTCATTTGAATAATATAACTGACAAAGGGCTAAAATGAGTTTCGGTTTCCGGCTTTCATTTCACTGTTTGTCAGATTGTCTGTAGGCGTCTTTGTAACTGGCGCCTTCTGGTGGCGATACAGCGAATCAGTTAGTTACAGAGAATTAGTTGTTGCTAGGGTTTTCTAACCAAATAAGGAAAATAGCTCCATCTAGTGTGGAAACCAGTAACCCTGCCCCTTTGCACCCATTTTTAAGTCCATATTTACGTCACAATTTACAACAATAGTTGCACCCATCTTTAAAACAATATTTACACCCATTTTTATAACCATATTTACACCCATTTGTACAAACACATTTACACTTATTTTTAAAACACTACTTACGCCCATATTTAAGACAATAATTACACCCATTTTTCCAACAATTGTTGCTCTTGTACAATTGTTGCTCTTGTACAATGGCCTCATCTTGCATATTTCAAATGAATACTATAGAAACTGTGTAAAGAATAGGTGGAATCGAATACTATGCTATTATAGAAATTCTTGCTTTAAATTAATTACATGATGTTTTCTGCAGCATTGCCTCTAAATATGCTGATTCAATCGCATCGACAAAATAAAACAGCAACACTAACTGAATACTAATGTTTGATACAATTTGATGTTAAGGGGACATGCCTGTCTGTGATCAATTATATCTTTTATTTTTTACTAACTGAGTAGTAGGAGTTCCTCTCTACTGCATTAGGATCCCATTTCCAAGAATCCTGATAAAGAATAATGATGGCCTAATTTTTTATATTTTCTTACTTTGGTCTAAGGAGGCTCCATTCCTGTGTCTGTCTGCGCGTATGGAAAAAGGACGAGCTACGCCCGCAGCTAATTTCTCTTTTTCCCCAAACGGGCGCAATTTGGCGCAATTCGAGTATTAGGTTGCTATCTTGTCTCCCGACGTTCCCGCCTTTTGTACTCTGATCAAAGCGAGCTAATGCGTATTGTATATCCCATTCAGCATCGGACGGGTGTTTCTGGCAGCGCTGGGCCACCGGAGCTGACCGTTTCCTAAAATATATCTATTGCATATGGCTCTATATCGTCTCGACGCGCACGTGCGAGAGAGCCACCAATCCTTTCCTCTCATCCCTCCTCCCCGCCACCAACCATATAGGTTCCATGTCAGTTGCGCGTAGTGCATGTACATCTTTCAGTACCCATCACGCACTCAAAGCTCGTTCATTTTTTAATTCACTGAAGTGCAGCAGTCACAACAGGAGATTATGTACCCCTCTAATGAAAATGAAATGTCCGGTTCAACGCCGGAGAGGCATCAGCAATTCGATCAACACAATCAACACAATCGATGTTAAGGCTCATGCTTGTGGTCTGTTGTGTTTTTATATGGTTGGACAGATATATTCGGGTATTTCT
>JAUJYS010002677.1:0-14310 GCA_033995665.1 Melogona broelemanni | reverse complement strand
TAACATGAAGTGACAAATCACGTGAGACTGAGATGTGCGATCGTAAAAAAATAGAAATATAAATTGTTCGGAGAAAATAAATTAAAAAAGCCCGCCATCGATATAGTTAACAAACGCGATAGAGCGTGACGCGAGGTGAATGCCTAATATGAAGAGGTTTTCGTGGTACTTGCTTGTCGAGCTAGAGGCGTGCGATCTAGTTGCGCGCGATCTAACTACTGCCTCCTATCTAGTTGCGCGCGATCTAGTGACGGTATACCATAGTTATAAGCCTCTAAAAATTTCGAACTGAGCCAAGTGGACAGCAAAATCACAGCTTCGTTAATTGGACACGCTCTCTACTAAGGCCGGTCATAAGTGGTAGGATCTGATATCAGATGGCCCAGCCATGTTGTTGTAAAATAAAACATAATTTAGCTCTTCTCACCAACAGTCTATCTAATCAGTTTAATTATTCGCGCGTGCCTACTCGTTTGTTGTTTGCAAAACCCTTCACAGCAACGCGAGCCATACATGTTGTCCATCTCACCTTCCGAATGGAGTTGCTGCTATCTGTCTGTCGCCAGTCGCTATCTCGTCACTTTTCAAGGTTCGGGTCGATGTCGAACTGCACCCGAGTCCACCTGTTTCGTTCGGCGTAATCTCGCCATTAACCCTAATGCACAGGACGTGTACCGTCAGAAGTGTAGTGCAATCGCGGACCTGTTGCTGCTGCGATCGACAAATCGACCATTTTCCCACCGAGTTTGCGATCGAAAAGCGGCATGTAGTTCTAAAACCTCAATGTCCTCCACATTGCGGATTTACGAGACCTGGTTAACAATCGAAATATTGTAGCATGCACTGTGTATATTTGTCCAAATATGCAAATACATAACCAACCACAAGCATATTATAATTTTTTAAATTACCAGAATTATTGGCACAATTCAGGAATATGCCGTTAAATGCGTAATAATTGTGCTCTGTACTGTAGTAGTATGTTGTACACCCGCGATAAACATGAGTCCTTCTGGGAATTGAACCTGGAACTGCAGCACCACAATTTGGGTCTTCGACCATCTGGAGTGCGATGTGGTACAGTCATAGTAAATTTTCAAAAATAATTATAAAAAAAAATGTGTTTTTGATACTATGAATGAATAGCTTTTTTGATAACGTCGCGAGTCTGATTTTGACACATGTTTCAATTTTTAAAGATTCCACCGCAATTTGTTTAGATGTATTTAATGACTAGAACGAAATCATGTTAAACGGTAGAACATGGCTTCATATTGCAAATTGGTTTTCTTGGTATGAATAACGGTTCGTTTTATAACCGTGCATAAAGTTCCGGTTACTTATCGATTGCATGCACTGCGCATGCGCGAGTCGCGGAGAAGATGCGTGGGTATCTTTTTCCTTTCCCCCCGAGGCTAAAGACCAGCAATGACAACTTTCTGTTTGGATAAAACAAGACTAATATTTATACTCCTCTAATGGCATCGGAGGTCGAACGGGAACTCCTATGAAAAACCATGGATGCGCATCCAAGCCTCATCCAGAGTGAGTCGAGGATGCGTATTACCTATGTACGTGTGTACAGAAATTTGGTTTATTCATTTCGACCAATAATAATAATTGCATTTCGGATGTCAACCGATTCCTACGAACAACGGCTATGTTTCCGAACAAGAAATTTCACCTGCAAATATTTAACGGGTGAGGGGAAATGTTCAGCTAATCTTATGTTTTATTCGGATAAAAAAGAAAAATTGCAATTAAAGTAACGCTTTAATAAATATATGGAATATTGATTTTTTTAACGTATTGTTCCATTTTTAAGATTAACGCCTTTAAACATCTTTAACATCTTTAACGTCTTTACACATCTTTAACATCTTTAACGTCTTTAAGATTAATTCTGATACACATTTAAGACACATTTGAATTCACTATTTATTAATAAATATCATTATCTTTAAACAGCATTTTATGACAACGAACATTTTTTTAAATTTGTTTAAAACTTTTAACTACGGTACATATAAACATTTCTAACTACATATATATTTGCTTACATCTGTAATAGTTCAGGTCATGTTTAAAGTCCACAGTATGTGCGCGTATGAAGACAAAAATATGAAATAAATTCGAGACGTACTTGTACACGAATATTAATGTGAAAGTACGCCACGAATTTATTTCATATTTTTGTCTTCATACGCGTACATCCTGTGGATTTTAAAGGAGATGAACATTTTACAGTGCAAATTTCTACGCCAAATTTTTCTTTGCAATTTATTTCATGTTTAAAGTTTTGGATAATTATAATGGTCTTAGGAGCCGTTGTTTAGCATAATGCTATTAAAATGATAATGTTCCTTGCCCAGAAGGATGAAAAACGGCAGCATTTGGAAAACGAGACACCATCAATAAACACACGTTATCCAAATGTCGCCGTTTTTCATCCTTATGGTCAAAGAACATCATCATTTTAATAGTTCCAATTTTAATGTGTAGGTCGCCGTAGCGCAGGGGTAGAGCATCTGCCATGTGTGCGGCGATCCCGGGTTCGATTCCCGGCTCGGGCTTTCGTTATTCGATCAAGAGGCACTGGTGAAAATGTGCCCCTCCATAATCTGCTCTTTGGAGGCGATTAGAGGGGTACAGCATTCCTGTCGTGATATTCACTTCAGTGAATTAGATGAAAGATAGTCAAAAATAAATAGCACATTTTTAAAGGCACACTTTTGAACGGCTACCAAAGCGCCATCTTGTGCCACCCGGTAGAAATTGTACCAAAGTCCAGGAGCCTATGCCAATACGTCAAAGCTAATTGGGAGCCAGGAGGTCAGCTAATAAGCTACCGAGGATGATTTATCGAAATAGATATAATGCACGCTCGGTGAGTGGATAGCTGATCAGCGGCTTCGTTTCAAAGTAAACAACTCGATATTGCCGCGAAGCTGAGTTTAATTATGCGGAGATGGAGGAGGGGATGAGGATAGAGATGCGATTTGGCTAAATACTCGGTAGACGAGCGAAAAGTGATGGCACGTTAGCTATAGCTTTTGATTAATGTTGAAGCCACGTGTGCTAGGGGAAAGTTCACTATGGATAGCGAGGAAAAGTTGGATCTCTATCCAATTTATTTCACCATCGATGGAACTTTATAAGCTTGAAAACAGAAAATAATAGGCTTTTACCTGATTGTAAAACAAGCCCTACGTCGTTACTATCCATTAATTATAAATTTTCAAATGTACCCATTTTACGTGTACGTATTAACATTTTTTTTAGCCATTACAATTTTAATTATAATTTAATTTATTATTGTTCTCTTTGAAACAATATTGTTTTCGTAAATTCATATTTGACAAAGCTCCACGAGCTTTTAAATTTTTGTAGAATATAATTAATACAGTTGTTTTTGCCTATTACAGGTTACAAGTACAGTTTATTATTTCATTTTTGAAAATCGTGAAATAACAACAATAGGAAAAATATAGTACCGAAGAAATAAATCTGCGATGATATGACAATATATTTTATACAATATATTTTCGTCTCATTTTATTTTAGAAAGCGCGCATGCACGATTGTATACAAATCAGATGATGACCAAAAATGGACAAGATGATCATGGAAAATTTCTTTTGACTTTTGTAGACAACGGCCTGCAGACAAGATTGGTTTCCGAGTGAAGACAAGCCGCTTCCCGCGAAAAAAATCACGCAAGCGTAGACCCGCATGGCAGATCATCGCCGTATCATGCGATACTATTCTTCGTGAAATATACCTGGCGACAGTAGCGACTCTAGTGGCGAACGCCCTATTCATTTACACGTACAAGACAAGTTCACATTTCGAATGGCGAATTGTAAGAATTGAACCTAGCATCGTCGCACCAACAGACGGTTTTTCCGTACTCGCACCAAAAATGACGGGAAATGAGCAACACGGAGCACAGCTCAATTCCACCACGACACTGTTACAAATCTACTGTTTTTTCGCTACGATTACTTCTCATTGAATGAAATAGAACGCACCACGTCCTACTGTTTCTGAACCACGTTTCGGCAAGTGAAGATCAAACTAACCGTGAAGCAGTCGACGCAAAAGCTCATTATAACGAACGTCAAGACTGCTTACGGTCTTGTAAACGAAAGAGGGCGTGATAATCGCGTACTACGCTGAGTGCAAATATAGCGGATGCCTACACTCGCTTCTTACACCCATCCCTCCCTCCCCCTTCTCCACAACATCGAAGATGACAAGTCAGTGAAAGAGTGAGGTTTTTTCCGACTAGGCCTCCTTGAACACGCTTCAGTATGCGTGTCGCATATCGCGCTTGACTTGTCGGATCTTCAAAGAAAAGTTCAAGGCAATCTCAATTCCACATGCACGTGTACTAAATACGTATCCACTGAGACTTAGGCGAAAAGACAACAGACCTAACCAAAATTAATTTGGGGAGATTCTCTGTGTCTTAATTTATTTACTGTATATTCGTTGGACCAAGGGTACATACAAAAAAAAACACATTGTAAATTAGCCTTTGTGCGTCACAGCTAGTGGCACCCTCTGGTAGCGTTCCAGTGAACCCGCCATTAGTAGGTTCCAGCTCTGTTAGCCGTGCTGGAAGATTGTGGTTAAACAAATGGAGAATTGAAGTCACATAACTCGCCAAACTATGAAGTGAGCGCGCGTGAAGTTAGTGTGAAAGCGCAATGGCAAATTTAAGATTTTAATAGGTTTCTCAATCTTTCGAAAAAGGCAATTGAAATACTAGCGGGATTTTGAGTCTATATTCCAAATAGAACATTTTATGGCAAACTGGCTGAACCGATTTGGCCGGACAAGAAATGCGGCGACAACAATAAAAAACACCAATCTTCGATCACGGAGGTCCGGAAACTGAAACACGGAAAAAACCACTTCTTGTATTTAGCTGGCACATATGTTGTCGTTTTCGCGAGATTAACTGGATTCTGCGTGTGCCTGCCAAGTGAAAGGAATGTAGCAATTAAGAGAATTACCTTGTGCTCATGTTTCGATGCATTTCCTCCTAAGACCACACAACCAAAAGCATACCTAGCTATTCATAATAAATACGTTAGTTTAGAAACGCCATTCATCTATGGGAACCCCATTTCCTCAATAACCGATGGGTGTCTAATCAATCGAACTTTATTTCACTGATTTGCCTTTTTTATTCTCCCCAATTTTATTTCCCCCCAATTGTATTCTCCCACAAATTTTATTCTACCCATTGTTATTCATCCCCATTTATATTTTCCCCTATTTTTATTCATCCCCATTTTTTCTCCTCAATTTTTATTCTCTTCAAATTTTCGGTGCCATTTTTTTCTGGGCCATAGTGTACTTTATAATTTGATGCAACTATGGCAATTCTTAATAAATGTGCATCCGAATCTTTGAAACGGCAACTACTTGTCGTGGTTATTAAGAGCTCGATAATGAGGTTTCGAGAAAACAATTTAATTAAAAGAGTCGAGCTTCTCAGATTGTTCCCGAAAAATCTCTTTCGCCCGAATCCCCTCCCTCAGCGGTACACGTACCCGCTTTTTAATTTGAGGTGAAATGATATTACAACAATGTGCGCAATAGCGTGACAATTACCACAGACTTTTCATACATATTTTACCGTTATTACGTACAATATGTTATGTGCATATACAGATCATGTATCGAACTTGCATGGTTTGTGTTTGGAATGTTCATCGAACAAACTTCAACGATACGTTATTTTTTTGTGCTGAAAATTGGTCTATCGTTATAACAGTAACCACAAGGAATTCTCTACGGCGTTCGCCAGCGCCACGTTGCGGGGAGTTGTGCGCGAGCCAGTAATTACATTACGCGGTCGCTACAGCCTCTTAATTAATTATTTAGTGATTTTGTGTGGGCGGTGTTCTGGGAATTTTGGTTTCCCGTCGATTTTTATCAGTTTCACGAGCCTTATATTTTCACGCAGCTTGCTCTTTGGCGCAGTTTAGACACCGTATAACTTCTCAACACACTTAATATCAAGTGCACGCTATGCGCAAATCCCATAGCATAGTACTGAATCATGCGAGCGACGTGGTTTTGCGACCTTTCGACATGTTTAGTGGCATTACAAATCGGAAGGAGTTTGGGATCTGGCTTATAACCTCCTTAGTTGAATTTACAAGCTATTCAGGCTCTATTTTTAGTTACGTGCGGAGGAAAGACTTAAAAACTGAGAACTTCGTCTAATCGAGCACGAATAATATAAAATATTAGTAAAAAAAAGGGCCCGGCTTTGTCCGGGAGGGAGGGAATTTATTAAAAAACTTAGGAAATCTAGACATTCGCCCCGGCAATGCTTTAGCATGCATGCATGGACCTAAGATGCAATAATCGACAACCTCTTCATTCATTTTTAGCTGAATTCGCTGTAAACAAACTTGGCTTCTAGTATCCCGGGAGGCTACAAGTTAAATGTGTTCTTCGACAAGTGTGATAGACAATGGGTTTTTATGAATACAAATAAATTGGATTTGTTCGTCGACTTTAACAACGAGTTCCAGAGATTTAACGATCTCATTGTTCCGCTAGGTTGTTCGATGCCCTTCCTAGCGCGACATTCGGAACATTTTTTATGACACAGCAGCTATATGTACCTTGCAGCTTGCTCAGGTATTGACTTCAGTCAAAATTGCTCGTAAAAGAAGATTGTCCCGAATCTATTGGAGTCATTCGAGGAAAAGGCCGGCTTCAAAAATGGGCCGGTATGTTGTGGGTACCGAATATTTTCTCAACTGGTAGAATTCTTGAATATTCCTGCAATGTTTTCTATCAGACCCCAATACCGTTTTCAGTGCAGGTGTCCAGGGTTCGAATCCCGCCGTGGTCTCTCGTTTATTCGATCCCGGGGTACTCGTGAAATATGCTACTCATACACTGATCATATACTATGCAATACGAGGGTATGTAATCTTTTGAAATATTCAGAACAGCGAATGGAAAAAAAACATTCCCTAAAATCGTTTTTTCTTTATACTTTCCGATCAACTCTCAATATCTATCTTGTTCGAGGCATCGACTCGAGTGATGCCGTCTTCAAATAACCTATATCCCAGCTTCAGTTTATTAATCGACACTTTTCCCCTCGCCTCTCAAACTAATCATATTACCTAATCAAGAATCACAACTTACGCGAGCATGCTTTCTAATCATCTGTATCACGGCTACACACACCCAGGCGAGTTATACATGCGCGGTATCTACGTGTTCTACTTGCACAGCCGGGAAACCTTTAGCATATGTTTTTTTTTTCGTTTCGAGCAGCAATTATGCCTCTTCGGTAGTTTATGCGTTTTAATTCCCCGCTTGATGCTAGCAACGCGAATGCGCCGAATATGCAGATCGATGCTGAGGGAATATCCAAATCAGCTCGGTAAGAAAAGTCACGAAAAGCTACGAAAAAGAAAAGTCGACCAAGGTGTGACAGCTAAAAATTCAATGTTGGACGCGAGATTTCACATTCGTATTAGCACACATTGAGTAGTCTAGCAACATAAAATATACGAGGCACGATGAAACAGTAGCGACACTTGAAAAAATATCATCATTTCATGTGCTCTGAATACTTAAAAAAAAACACAAAACTGTTCCGAGACAATTTCGAACCTTTATTCCATCTGCTTCTTCAAAAAGGTAAACCAAAAAACGAATAAAATAGGTATATTCTACCACGTATTTTATTTACTTTGCGCATTTTGTATTCTAACATGTTTTGTATTCGTGTGTGCATTGCCATTTTGAACAGTTGGAATGTTAGATTAGAAGAAACCCTTACTACGCTCCGTCTAGTAGCGCTCCTGTTAGCTATGCCTAACAATGATAAACAGTTTTTTCACCAGATAGTAGTAGCACGCTACATACACACTCTAGTGTCCACCACATATCAATTTTTTTTTCAACATATACAGCTCAATTACAACCCCAACTACCTAATTTACTGATATCAGCTGCCTTAATTTGCAGCAAATGCTGAACGTCAAAAATCGGAAAAAAAACCTCTTAAATTGCTGGATACCCACACCGTGTCCAGCACTTTATTTAGAATATATATTTTCTGTTTCTTTTGTTGGATAATCACAAAATAAACTGGTTGGTGCATAATATTTTATGTTCGTGATATTTGCTGGCATCGTCAATACTAAAATCGAATTTAAATTAGATTTCACGCTTCACACAAAAAGTGCTGGCGTGCAAGTATACTAATACACAGGATTTAGCAACGCGCATTATTTCGCATGGAGCTATTTCAGACTACCTGTAACATGCCCCACGAGTAATGACTTCGCCGGTGTCTATGGATACACGCAAATAACAGGATACGCAGCCAATAACGACACATTTCCTTTTGGAGATGTTTTTGTAATGCAGTCGTTTTGACTCTCGAAAGCAATCTCAGACATAATTCCGTCGCGCCGCGCCGGGTTGCGATTGCAATTTGGCGTCCTCGCTAGATACCCGCCTCAGCATCGTACCCACAAATTTAAGGACGCGATCAGCTCCTTAGCTTAGCTAGCTGTTGTTGATAGGGCCCACGCTTTTTCTCAGGTGCAACAACACCCAAGTAGTCGAGTACAATTAAAATGGGCCTCAATCAGGCAGACATAATGGCATTTTTGTAAACAAAAGTGAATACAAAGTTGGCGTTGGAGATATAAAGTTAGGCAAGCAGGATGCAACATCGTTCAAACGCATAATTATATTTAAAAAAAAGTAAAAATATACAAGTATAAACGAAAAATAGAGGATATGCCCACATAACTTTTAATATTTATTAACATTTTTTTTGCAAAGGAAACAAACGAAAGTTTCGGTATTCTTTTAAAATTAATTTTCTTTTTTTTTTTACAATTCTTCTTGCTCTCAAAATTTTAAGAGCAAGAAGAATTGTAAAAAAGAAAAGAAAATTAATTATAAAAGAATACTGAAACTTTCGTTTGTTCCGTTAGAAAAAAAGAACAAAAAAGAAAATTAATTTTACAAATGAATACAGAAACTTTCATTTGTTTCTAGCCATCATTTTTAATATACTGGTAACCCTTTTGTGACTATTTCATAATAATTATCTCGCTCCCGTATTTTGCTTTCAAAAATCACTGCCGTTCCTAACTTAATTCATTGCTCCAAATGTCTCTGCCCACGCTTGCGGAAATGAGTTTTGGTCTGCCTGGAAAACCGACCCCAAATCCTGGTCTACGTGTCAAGGGCCAAGGGCCAACAAATGCGGGCGCGGGGGGTAACAATTCTCCGAACTAATATTAGCCGCGCTTGTCCACCTGTAGCTCTCCCCCGACACATTCGCACGGAGACTATAGCTGGACTGCAATAAGCTACTCGGGTTTTAATTATCCCCGCTAGTATACAACAGAACGCAAGCCGCGCCAGATATACGGTGCCAATATCAACAGGTCCGAATACCTACGCTTGCGAAATGTTTACATTTGTGCAGCGATGCCCGTGACAACCAGCAACCTCGTGAGACCCAAATCGAAATTGGCAGGATTTTCTGAAATTTTCGCCAAGATAAACTATGAGCTCTTATACTTTTTACCTAAAAAGGAGCATATACTTGGAGAGATCAGTGAAGGGAGAAGGGGACGACAACGCACAAGATGGTTTCATGTTAGAAAACTCACATTAAGATGACACTTCAGGAGTCGCGAGATGCATCATCAGAAGAGCACTGGTCCGTGACGCCGTCAGGAGGCGGAAACGACTCGATGGCAATGACAACTATAAAAAGAACCAAAAAAATCTGTTAGAAACAACGATGCATTTCTCATAAATAATGTATATCTAAATGTTACCGATTCTTCACAGATCGGCTGAGGCTACCAAAATTGCTTCGCTTGCTGGGCACCACATTGCATGGCTTAGAACGCTGCCAAATTCAAACTTCAGTAAGTGGTCCTCGTGGAAAAACAGAGTTCTCCGCAGGACACTAAGCGCCTGCTGTTTCCTAATTACGGTAAATGCAATCTAATCAAACCAAAAAACATTTTTATTGATATCTGACAACATACGATGAATATTAATTTCATTAATGCTGCCTGATTGCGCAATTGTATATAGACCATCTGCCTACAACAAATACAAAAATCATCAATAAAACATTTAATTGAACTACCCCGTCCATGTGGCTAGTTCCCAGAAAATCATTTATACATTGAAGCACAAGAAGACAAAAATAAAAACAAACGATAAACCCAGGACAGGACTGGGGCAACAAAGAACGACTGAGCTGACGAGACTCTACAAAACTGCACAACTTTCCCATCATTGAAAAGCTATTTCATTTTTTGGTGATTTTGCCCCTTAAATTTTTGGCTCGCCATTCGTTTCCAACCACCATCACCACAAAAAATAACTTTCAGCAAAGTTAGTAAATGGCACGGGGATTAATATGAGGAGTCGCTTAGCACAGCTGTGATCACACTGTTAATATATTAGCATTTTGATGAGCGTCAACCACAACAGGGACTGTCCACGCGTCAAATTGCACTATTTCCGGCGGCGTACATCCGGTAGATAAGAGCGGCCGACAGGCGGAGCTGTTACCCGGTAGCGTCATGCTCTCCCCATCGATCGTGGTAAAACTCGTTCACAACGTCTGGACGAATTCGAAATAGCAACGTAATATTTCAGTGGTTACTACTTTCCAATGATTCAATTATCCTTGCCATTACATATATTCCTGATAGCCCACGTCCTTATATGTTACCATCAAATCCCCGTCAATTTCGTCTCGTCGTTTGCAAAAAGCGCCTTTAGTAACTGGGTTTAGCAGGTCTACATAGCTGTCTTATACATAAATCCGTAGCACGCTTATTTTCAAATTTTGAAAAAACTTCCCTCTGTGCAGTGAACGGAACGGAAAGTTCCCGTTCCTAGGAAATGGTTACTTTTTTGAGGAACGGAGGAACGCCTAGGTTCCTTTTTATTTTTGTGGAACGGGAACGGGAACTGGTTCCTTTTCAAAAGGAACGAACCCAACACTGCCTCTGTGCATCACTCACGGTTGTTTTCATTTACATTTACAAAATCAACAGTCTGAATTTTTTATCACATTTCTAAAAAAAATATATTTTTTATTTATGGTAGCGACGGTCTTGAAAGGACAAACAGTAACACTTTTTATATACTCAATTGGGTGTCCCTGTTGGTCTAGTCTAGACGATCTATTTTTTCATTGTCATTTTCAGTGTTTTTAAAATTAAATAAATCGTTTATTTTGAAATTGATAAAAGTAAATATGTTGACAAAACAAGAATTTTTAAAATTACAAAGTATGTTGTAATAAAAAACAGAGATAATTTTAAGCTTAAAACCTTTTTGGGGCATTCAAAAGGCAATTAGATTTAGATGGGGAAATTCCCGCGCCATAGCATTATGGCAATATGTGGGTATATGCGGGAATATATGGTATTGTACTTTTTGTTCAGGAGGCTTACGAGCCCCCCCGGGAGCGACCTGCTAATTTGGAATTCGGCCTAGTCTAGGCTTCTGACCTAGGTAGGGATCTTTAACGTGTACCTGACAACGTTCAGGAACGGGTCTCACGGCTTTACTTCCATTCCGAAGGAAGGTATTTTTCTCGCCCGAAAAATTAGGGAGGTATCGGCTGGGATCCGAAACGCGATCACACGGATATTAGGCGAAGTTGGATTTAGATGATTGCAGTACGTACCGATGGCCCAGTAGGTATGGCAACATCCTACGAAGCCGACGGTCCCGGGTTCGATTCCCGGCGCAGGCTTTTCTATATTCGTTAGCCTGGGGTACTGGTGTCACCCCTGAGCTTCCATTAGGGAGTCCAGAGCTTCGGGGCGGATCCTGCAGCCTGGCTATTCCAGTTGCCATTCCCCATACCTTCCCTTCCCTGCCTCTCGCATATCTCCATAGAGACACGAGGGTGCAGTAATCCTGTAGTGCACTAGGCACTACAGTGAAAAAAATTGAAAAAATTGTAAATTCACACTTTTTTAATTTAATTCAAATTCAAGAACATTTTTATGTATGCTTGCACAAAATACTTCGAAATAACAGTGAAAGCACGATATTTCGTTGCATTTTGTGACTTTACGGTCACATTTCCCGGTTTAAAACCAACTGTTCAACTTGCGCTGCTCAAATTTCTTCAGCGCGGGCTCTCTTTTGCCGGCTGTTTCCACACGATTCTTATCGTCTCTATACCAATTCTGGGTTATTTTCTCTCAATGATTTTTTTAAGACCCGCCTAGCATAGTAATTTAATACTTTCTGTAATAATTGTATCGTAATTGTGTCATCCTTCTTTTATTGCTATTTTCAATCAAGATGCTATGGCGGTGTCAATATAGACGGCGTAGTGAAGCGCCCCCTGGCGCGTAAATTTTTTCTGCGCCTTCTTTGCTAGAAAAGTTTTAGAATAATGAGTTGATGAACATCTGTACCAATCTCACATCTTTACTAATTAATCAATTGAACATCTGTACTAAATAATTCTTAATAAATTTGATTGATGAATCTGGCCAACAATAATTGCGATGACGCAAATATATCGATTTCCTGATGGTGATTGGACATTACAAATCCAACTCACCAAACTCACCTAAATCGTCCAACTCACCTAAATCGATAATCAAGCAAAATTAAAATGTTATATTAATAATATTAAATTTTAAGTATAATATTAAGAATATTATAATGTCGGCCCCCAGTGGCTCAGTGGATATGGCCACAGTCTACTAAGCGGGTGGTCCCGGGTTCGATTCCCGGCGCAGGCTTTCGTTAATTCGTTAGCCTGGGGTCTTGGCGTCACCCTTGAGCTTCCATTAGGGAGTCCAGAGCTTCGGAGTGGATCCTGCAGCCTGGCTATTCCAGCTGAAAATCCCCTCCCCTTCCCCGCCCCTCACATATCGCCATAGAGATCCGAAGATGCAGGTCGCCCTCAGATGGACTTTGAGACGAAATGGTATGACTTGGCTAACAAACACCACAAAAAAGGAAATAATTTAGAGCCACTTACCACTCCAGCTGAGGTGCTGCTGACAAAGGCCATCAGAGCCACCGCCAAAAAGACTGCGAGAATAATGCGATTCATTTTTTGTGGTTGTGTTTTGTCGGACTTGGTAAAACAAGATGAGACTTGTTCGCAGTTTAGCTGAAGATTAAAGTGTGAAGTAACTGAACGTTTTACTACTCCTATATATACTACTTTTTTTAGATAGCTTTTGGCTAGAATCACGATTTGATATATTGACTTATTTGTTCGCCATGAGCGATTCTGCAAAAAAGAATGCGCAGCCATTTTTGACCTTTGAAAAAGTGCTGAATTTTGCTAACGGTTTTTTGCTTGAATTTGTGAGTATATTGCGTCATGCCCGTGTTAGCAGCGTTGTGTACGCTTCTGAAAAGGAGCACATTCCCCTTCCTCGTTCCTGCGTACAGAGGTCGTTCCTTGTTCCTTCATAAATGGAAAGAAACGAAGACATTCCTCGTTCCTCTTCCACGAGGACGTTTCGCGTTCCTTCAGGTTAAGAACCAATGAACAAAAATTGAGTTCGATGCGGTAGCCATTTAATTTTTAACATAATTTTCAAAGTAGTTAAATGCCAAACAAAAGTCCCCATATTTTCCGACAAATTCCTCAATTCATCTTCCTATGTGATAGCGGCAATATTCCAAGAGCCCAGGGGCCAATTGGGCGGCAAGTACTTAAATTGATTAGATATATCGATAATACTGCCCATCATCAATTGTCATTGACTAAATACTACACTCGATTTCCACTATGCTGTACAATGTACATTCATTATGCTTACCGGTGAAGATATTTATTTGAGCCTTTGAAAATTTTATATTCTTAGATTATAAAATTTTCAAAGGCTCAAATTGAAAAAAATTGAACAAGCACTACGAGGTAATTAATTATAAATTGTTGTTAAATCCAACATTACAATCATTTTTAGTATAAATGAAAAATTTTGAAAATAATTTGTAATAAATAATTTTGAAAATGAATGAAAAATTCAGTGGACGCTCATGAAGAAACAGAAATAAATACATAGACATAAACAATTGCAGGCATGTCCATCACCAATCGAGAAATATCAAAATACATTTGTCAATTATATAAAAGCATAACTGACCACAAGCATGAGCCTTAACATCGATTGTGTCAGATTATTTTTTTTTTTTAAGCCACCGTAGCGCCTAATGCACTACAGGATTACTGCACCCTCATGTCTCTATGGAGATGTGCGAGGGGCAGGGAAGGGA
>JAUJYS010002676.1:0-14313 GCA_033995665.1 Melogona broelemanni | reverse complement strand
GAGTTTTCTTGGCAGAATACAGAGGTGGTTTGCCATTGCCTTCCCCCGCGCACTACCACGAGCCAATCAAACGATCGACTTTACCGGGAATCGAACCCACATCCGCTGGTTGGTGAGCTAGCACGCTACCTCTCGTTTCCCCTTCCGTTTCCTTCCCTTCCCAGCCCCTCACATATATATCTATATTTTTATTCATTGATCAACGAACAGGATTATACATTTCAAGTAGGATAAGATACATGTGTTTAAATCTTCCTCTGTTCGCAATTGTATGCACCCCAATGTGGCTTTGGCAATGTGCTGGGGAGCATGAGTCGGATACTACCATAACTTCTGGCATACGCATTGCGAGGGCCATCAAACAATATGTGATGGCCATGGCCAAGTCAGCACCACCATTAATCCACGAAGAATAACATCGATTCGTGAGAATATTGTATACAGTGACATTTTTCGGTCAGTCACCTGTAGTAGAGATTAGTAGAGAGAAAAAATAATAATAAATAAAACAAAATTAATATCAATAATACTTCAACATCAGTGTACCAGAAAATCGTGGTCGAGAACATGTATGTCAAGAACGAGTGAAATGGAAATCATGATCATGTTCAGGCAAAAATACGAATAGGACGAACGTAAGCAAAATAAGATAATAAATAATAATATTTAATAAATAATAATAAAAATATATATAAAAAATAAATATAAAATATATCACAATATCACAAGCACATATCGCCAGGGCGACACGAGGGGTATATATCCTGTAGTGAATTAGAAAAAAAATTATTATTTTGGATTTTCAATTCCGACACCCTCCCTATAAAACTCTGCTGACCCCACCACTTCTTTTTTTCTGGCAAATATAGGTCACCTACGCCAAGCTGCGTGGGAAGGCAGCAGATCTTGCCCGGGAGGCGTCCATGCAGTTCCAACCGAGGCCGGCCTGGCTGCAACGCTTCCTGCGACGTAGTGGGCTGCAACTGCAGAAGGATTCGGGAAGCATTGCTCCATCAGCATCCAATGGTAGGTCAACCGCATCCGTGACCAGTGTTGGGTAGGAACGGAATGGAAAGTTCCCGTTCCTAGGAACTGGTTCCTTTTTTGAGGAATGGAGGAATGATTTTTGAGGAATTAATCTTTGTTC
Source organism: Melogona broelemanni (assembly GCA_033995665.1). Classification (NCBI taxonomy): domain Eukaryota; kingdom Metazoa; phylum Arthropoda; class Diplopoda; order Chordeumatida; family Chordeumatidae; genus Melogona; species Melogona broelemanni. Next base: position 13,166 of record JAUJYS010002676.1, on the reverse strand, counting down.
CTTTTATTTCTGTAGGAACTGTAACGGGAACTGGTTCCTTTTTTTGAGCCCGGCAGAGGTTTTCGTTTATTCGGCGAGCCTGGGGTACTGGTGTCCCTTGCAGACTGGCTATACAGCTGCCATTTCCCTCCCCTTTCCTGCCCCTCACATATCTCCATAGAGACACGAGGGTGCAGTAATTTTTTATTCCGGATCACTAGTGAATTGCACTACAGGAGGTTATTGTACCCCTCGTGTCGCTGTGGCAATGTGTGATGGGCACATTCCAGTACCACAGGATCGAATAAACGAAAGCCTGCGTCGGGAATCAAACCCGGGACCACCCACTTAGTAATCCTGTAGTGATTAGCCCTACGGTGATATAAATAAAAATATTACTTTAAATCTGTTTAAATGAAAACTAATTTGAATATTTAACCAACAACAATCTCTTTTTAATCTTTGCTTCAGAGACTGTGATGATCGATGGTGCAGCTGATGAGGTGGCCTCAACCATATTGGCCAGTCAAGAGACTCCACTATTAAACATTGATGCAGTAGGCTCAGGTAATACACCCAATCCAACTGACAATCACCTCAGGCGGAAGAGCATTTTGGAAGCCAACCAAGCTGTATTACAAGGACCTTCTGCCACCTGCAATTTTTGTGGTGAGCTGTTTCAACATCCAGGCAGCAGGCCATTCATCCTTGTGTGTGATGGTTGCAGAAAGTTGATTCAGACTGTGCGGTGTCAGGCACAGCCCATTCAAGCGCGTCTGGAGCATCTGAAGGAAGTGGTGACAAGTTTGACAAGTCAACTGGACAAGTTTGTGACCACTAGCACTGGCTCCCAGGTTACTGCAGGCACAGACATGCTCGCAGCTACCCCTGCTCCCAACACAGCAGAGGAAATGTCCAATCTGGATGAGTCAAGGGTAGCTGCCCTGTTGCAGGAAAATGCCAGACTTAAGAGTAGGCTTCTTCTCTTTGAGAAGGCTGAAATGGTGACAAGGGGCAAGAGCCTGCGAATAATATTGACGAGGTATGATTCTGTGCCATCTGTTGCTGTTAAATCAGCCACCAGAGCCCCATCTGAGCTGACAGAAAATGAACCAATCAAAGAAAGGAGAAATTTCACCTGCCCTTCCTGTCCCAAGCAGTTTATCAGTCAATCCACCCTCCAGCGTCACCTCAAGCAGCACCTCAGCACCTCCGACCAAGATATAGCTGTCACCACTGACCAAGATATTGCTGTCACCACTGACCAGCATGATGGTGATGCTCCTGCTGCTTGCACATTGGACAGCCTCTTTCAATGTTCATCCTGCTCAGAGATGTTCACACTAGCCAGTTCCCTGCAAGACCACCTGGTTCACTTCCACTCTGATCTCTCTGTTGGTGGCAGATGTATGCAGTGCAAGACCTGTGGCAAGAGGATTACCAATAGTGGTAACTTGAGGAGTCATGAAAGCAAGTGTGTGGCCACCACTGCCACTGACAAGCACCAGGTGGAATGTGAGGTAGGTGATGTACACCAGGATGACTCCTCCAACTTGGCCACTGGATCTGCCACCATCTTACAAGCCTTATTCCAGTGCCAGCTTTGTTTTGAAACATTCACACAACCAGATACTCTACAAATGCATTTGAAACAACATCAGTTGCAGGGAATAAATGGCCGACGCAGGTATTGTAGGAGTTGTGGCAAGATGATCGACCACCCATGGAATTTGAGGCGCCATGAGCGCAAATGTGCATATGACATCAGGCACAAGGTGGTGCCACAGTCTCAGTTTGAGGAAAAATATCCAGATGGTTCTGGTCAGAGGTTCTCTGAGTTGGCCAATCTCATCGAAGAAGGTGTGAATGTTGCCAATCATAAGCTAGAGATCAATTCTGATTTGGAGGAGCAGATGCACCAATTTCTTGTACCTGAATCACACGATATCACCATCAAAATGGAGCCAAGATTCTGACATGGTTGATTTGGTAGTAGTTTAATTTATTTTGTTGTAAATAATTAACTTTTGATTTTTGTGTATCAATGTACTATCTAAGTGTAATTGAAGAAGGAAGATACCTGAGTGTTCAGCAACAATATATGTATTTTTAGTTTGTTTCACTAATGAAAGAGATAAGGTTCTATCAAATATTTATCACAAATGCTAAAAATATTTTAAAAGTTCAAATATTTTGATTTTTGATAAATAATATCAGTTTCAAGCATGGTGAATTTCCAAAACAGAAGGGGGTTTATGTAGATTTTGGGTTGGCTCACTACAAGCAGGTCACCCTTTGTAGGGTATTACACTAAAGTGTTTATAATTATTGGTTCTAGCAAAATTAATTTAGAGCTACGAGTCATTTTCTTGTTTTTTGGTTGGGTGATGCAGTTCTATGGACGAAATATTATAAGGCCTTACACTAAAGTGTTTAGAATTATTGGTTCTAGCAAAATTAATTTTGATCTAGGAGTCATTGTCTTGTTTTTTGGTTGGGTGTTGCAGTTCTATAGATCAAATATGGAATGGGGACAGCTTGTTCAATAGATCAGTTGGTGTCTTCTCTTTTGGGGAGAAAAGAAGCTGTAGCAGCCAGTCTACTGACACTGAACTAATTGCAGATATGCTGAGTGGTATGTTTTACGCTTTACAACATTATATATGGTGGATGGTTCAGGTAGCATTATGTTTTATTGCTGGTATTGACAAGGCAGCACACAATAACTTTAGTTTAACATGTTATTAATACTTTGGTTGGGTGATGCAGTTATATGGACCAAATATGGTATGGGGACAGCTTGTTCAATAAATCAGTTGGTGTCTTCTATTTTGTGGAGAAGAGAAAAAGCTGTAGCAGCCAGTCTACTGACACTGCACTAATTGCAGATATGCTGAGTAGTCTTGTTATACCCTTTACAAGATTATAAATGGTATCTGGTGGATGGTTCAGGTAGCATAGTTTTATTGCGGGTATTGACAAGGCACACACAATACCTTTAATTTAATATTTTATTTCCTTGCTATGCATTTATTAGTACAGCACAACTTTCCAGGCTCTTAAATTAATTTGTTTAGGCATCCATTCTTACACAATGTAACATACATTATAAATGACAATTTTCACTGAAGATTTGAGACTGCATGGTTTTCTGTTGGTCTTTTATCGTGGCTTGCACAAGTGGATAGTGCGTGGAGTGGTTATTCTGTCTAATCATGGGTTCACTATGTCAGACGTGAAACTAGATATCTTTCAATATACTTTTATCACAATCTGACCCTGTTATTCGACCAGCAATAAGCTGGCGCTGGCAATACACACAAATCAAAGCAAGCAATTAATTGATGCAAAATACAATACTGGAATGGACAAGAAATAACAACTTCACTATGAATTACATACAGCGATTTTGAGGCCATCAAACCTAAACTATATCTAACGATCTGAGTGTTTATTTATTTTGTCCCCACATTGCTTACACATATTTTGTCCTCGGAGCACAAACAAGTTCATAGCCATGATACACTGCGTCCTCCTTCACCTATGGCTCGTAGGCATGGCACACCTATTTGTTGATTCATGGATGGCCAGAATTCCAGCGCCGAGCAGTTCTCCGATGTGGTACGCGATGGGATGGGAACAGCGAGAGGCGAATGGTGTCCATTGTGTGAGCAAAAGCAGTGTCTTGATTTAGCAAAGAAATCGACACCGAACCCTGCACAGCAATGACTATTGGCGCTCTGATTTAGACGTTGGAGGGAATTCTCAGGGAGTTGGCTTTTCCACCCAACCCTCAAGTTGCAGCTTCAAGGGATGCCCGAATTTCCATTGACACACATTTATCAACTTTGCCAAGGTCGACATACTCGCATTCCCTTTTTTATGTGTCCAGCAATTTTGTTAATGGTTGGACGTGAAACCATTGACAAAAATAGATGGCTATCAATATTGGGGAAAAAGGACGGGAATCACTGTAACAACCAATCTAGAACGAGGTCTTACAACTATATGGAGGTGTAGCAGCCAGTCTACTGAGAAGTTAATCATATGTTTCTACTTTCTATAATCGGAGGCATCCAGTACAAGGTTCGGGTAGCTTTTGTAGCTGCCAGCCTACTAAACCTGGCTTAACCTATTTGACACAGTTTCTCATAAATATGATATCCTATTATCAATGGTTCTAGGAGGCATCTAGCGTAAGGTTCTTTTCAATTATTGCAACATTTGGTAGTGCAGAATAGTGACAAGAGTTATTGCATACACAGTTTTTATGCAATGTTCTGACAATATTGAGATATGACTTATATTCATCATGGCTGACAGAAGGGAGGTCCACAGGTTTAGAGATGCAGGGTCATGTAGTCGCCGGCCTACTAAATCAACTCATAAACCATTAAAACACGTTTTAACTATAATCTCAATCTCTCGTTAATATTGGTTTCGGAGGTGCCTGGTGTAAGGTTCTTTCTTACACGAACATTATTTGGTAGCGCAAGGTCTAGACTCATGAAGGCATGCACACTCGTATTTTTATGCTTGATTAATACACCGTTTATTTAACCATTAAGTCTAACCTATAATAACAATACAACAACTGGCCCACTCTCATGACACGATTCCCAAAAATACATAAATTCTACAAGTGATAAGAAAAGAAATTTCACTTACATTCATGGTTGATAATAGCACGAAAAGGAGTTCGTTCAGGTGGACACTCAGGGAACGGTGTAGATTTGGTCGTTATAGAACAGGTTGATTTAACGCTGCTATCTTACTCACAATTCACTACACATTCACAGTATTCCAATCTCGGTCCTTGTCCTCTGTCTCCTCACGGGCTATGCTCACACGGCCTCACTGGGCCTGGCACACTGCACGCATGACACGGGTGTCTGAGGTTTGATTTTGACCGCTCACTGTTGATCACTGTTTAACTTTGTACACTGTGCTTATGACAAAACTTAGAATTTCCAATTGGTATGCTGACTGATGTGGATTCGTTAGGCGAGCAAAAACTGCGATCAAGAGTTAGGCGATAGAGGGTTTTTATATGATTCTGCCCCTGCCGGGGGGTTGTTATCACCCTCTGTCCAGGGTCGGCTTGAGCTTATCTGAAATGACCGGGGCTCCTAGTGGCCAAAATTGTTATTGTCAATAACTTTCCATGGCACATTATTTTGGGGTGGTCAATTTTGTTGCTAGGCTATTTGATTACATGGCACGCATTTCCCTGACCATTCCGCCTCGGTCCCCAACCATTCTACCCCGGTCCCCGAGTGTCCTTTAAACGAGGAGTTTGCATTTGCATAGACCCAATGCTAAACAGTACAACACTGCATTCGTTAAATATGAAACATCTCTGTGCAAGTTTTTGCGTCCTAAGCTATAAGCTGTAAATCAACACATCTTTATGAGCATTCTATCTGGTCATTCGTGGTTAGCAAACATTGTCTTCTAACTCAGATCTCTATGGGAAATCCCATGTATCACCGCGAGCGTCCCGCTTAACTCATTTTGTCCTAATATTATTGTAGTCGCCTGCCTACTAATTCTGACTAAAACCCATTAAACAAACTTTTATCATACTCTCGGACTCCCTTTTTAATGCAGGCTCGGAAGCGTCCGGCGTAAGGTTCTTTTGATCGAGGCAATGTTGGGTAGCATAACTATGGCACACATTTAGCGACTCAAGAATATCAGACACACTCAGTTTATATGTTCACCTGACAATATTTATTAGACATTGAACCCCTAACATACATTCGCTAAACAACAACTGACCCCCTCTCGTAAATTATTTCCCAAAACGACATAAAAGCCTGAACGTATTTATAATGCATAAATCACTTACATTCATCATCGGTAGACACAAATGGAGTGGTCCTCTCGTTTCGAGAATCGGGATCGGGAGCTAAGGTGGTTGTGCACACAAGGGTCACTTAACACTATCCGACTTTCTAACTTAATTCAACTGTTCGATCGTTGCGGTCACTACACGGCACTTCACTGTTGGCCTGGCGGGCCCTGTCGCACGGCATGTCACGGTGGTGTCCGCGGTTCACTCTCCATACCCGTTGGTCGCACAAAGGTTTTTCGACGCACAGCGTTGTCCCAACTGATAGAATTTCAGAGAGCAATTACGTCTGACGCAGGTTCATTAAGTAGGTCCAAAACTGCGATCAAGTGATCTGTTGGGGAGGGTTTTTATTTGATTTTGTCCCTGCCCGGGACGTTGTTTTCGTCATCCGGCCAGGGTTGGCCCGGGGACATCCGGGATGTCCCGGGCTCCTAATAGCCAAAGATGTTTACCAAAAGTAATTTTCCATCTTTTGTTTCATGTTTGGGGTGGTCAATTTTGTTGCCATGCGATTCGTTTCTATGGCGCGCGCTTCCCTGACCGTTCCGCTTCGGTCCCTTGCTGATGCGCCCTGACCCCTACCATTCCGTCCCCGGTCCCCTGTGTCTCGAAACGAGGGGTTCCACAGTTACATAGATGCTGTGTAAAATGGTACAGCAACACATTTGTTGACTACGAAACTTCTCTCTAGATTTCAACAACCTAAGCTACAAGCCATAAACCAGCTCATTTTTACAAGCATTCCCTCTGGTCGTTCGCGGATATAAAACGTTATTATTTTCTTCAATTGTCTATGGGAATTCCCATATGTTTTCTTTGCGTCTCGCTTAACCCATTTTTGCTTTATTTTGTTTTTGCACGTGTTCCACCGCCCCGCCCGTCGGCTCGGAGCCCACTAGAGGCAGCGAGGCCATTGCCGCACTGTCGCCCACACAAAAGAGTTTGCAGCAACGTTGCTGCGAAAGCATCGTCCACCCTATCACAACCATCCTGCAGGATTCTGCAGGCGAGGTGCGATGCATGCATCTCCAGTCTACAGAGCGATGCGTTGGATTGCCTTTTATAGTATTTTTATGTTGGGAGTCGGAACGACGGACCCAACAGTCATATGGAAAATGGATCACAAAACCCATTTTCACTTTGGCACTATGTACTTAATCACAGAACCTGAACTGGGTCAGTCACTTTCCCGCTTGGGGTGGTAAGATGCGCGGCCTAGTGATTCCCGCCTAGCATCTGCGGTTTGGTAAAGTCACAGCTGTTGGTCACGGAATTGTTCCAACACATGGCGTTACTCGAAACTGAAAATTCCGAGCTGCTATACCCAACGTGGATTAATTTAGTGAGCTAAAATTGTGAATAATGAGTTTAGCAATGGAGGGTTTTATGATTTTGTCTGTCCAGGGTTGTTTTCATCCTCCAGCTAGGGTTCAGCCCAGGGACATCCAGGATGCCCTGGGGCTACTAATAAGTTATTATTGTTTAATAATAATGGGGTTGAGCATGCACATAGTGGTGTGGAATGGAGGAACAGTTTGATTATGGCACATGGACTCAAGATGAGGCAATTTGTTGGACTCTCTCACAAACTGAAAAGCTGCAGGGCCCATGGTTGGTGGCCCAGGGCTTGAGGACAGGTATGTTGAGGAGTGGCAGTGTGGTTGGTGACTGCTGATTAAGGTGTGCTCTGGGTGAGTCAGGGTAGTGTGGTGAGTGGGATGAGCAGTCAAGGAGTGCTTTTAAATTGGCTTGGTGAGTGCCTGGATGGTGCCCCTGGGTAGTTGGGGTGAGAAAGACAAGATATTATTGGGGATATGGGTGGAGGTCCCATGGGGTAGAATGGAGGGAACTGACTATTTGCTCTCTGAATGCTAGCTGAGAAGGCATAGTTGAGCAAACAAGTCCTTTCCCTCATGACCAAGTATGGTACTGTCATAATAAAACAACTCAAGTCTTGTGTGGCCCTCAGACATGATACAAAACAAAAAATAGTCATACCCCAAATTAGCAGATTTGCCAAATAAAATTTATTGTAACACAAATTACAAGAAGTACAAGGGCTCCACCAGGTTATTTTGAGAAAATAACCAAAACAAAAACTCACTTAGCAGCAAGAATGCACCTAACTGATTCTAGAAGGAACCATTGGCTATTTGGTCTTTTTTGTTTGCCAGAAAACAATGGAAAGCACCCTAGTATTTTTATACTCACAAATCTGTGGGGGGGGCTGACAGTTGGTCTGGGCTAGCTCATGAAATGAGCCTTTAAAAACCCAGGTTAATAGTATCGCAAAGTGTTGTTCTTAGCTTTGTGTTAATTAGCATGATTTAAATAACTATATTAGCCTTGCCCGACACCATGCAACAATAGACACCAGCCTGTGTTAAACAGACACGCATTACGCTATTTTAATAAGCCACACAACAAAAATCAAAAATAATTTCACAAACTGCCAGCATTATTCTTATGCACATAATTTTTATTCCATTACTTCACTTCATCATTTTACCAAATGCTTTTTGTTTAAATTCTTGGAAACACAACCAAATGGGGGAAGGGGTTTTAATTAATTAATTATCATTATCGACTAGAGTAGCCATCTGCCAACTAACAATATCTCGGAATTACTCCCCCGCCCGCCCAATTAGTTCCCTGGAAACAAAGCATCAATAATTGCCACAAGTTTAAAAAATGTACTCACATGCCATGTATAATTGATATGCAATCAACTCAGATGCCATCAATAATTGCCACAAGTTTAAAAAATGTACTCTCATGCCAATGTACTCACGTTCATTTTTCATTTCCAATCCATTGCACAATGCATCATTATAATTGGAGGAAGAGGCTCACGCTGGGAAGATGGAGTTGGCTCTGACAGGAAACATGCACTTGACATACAGGGTGTATGCCTATGTAGGCCTAAACAAGTAATGAGGAATGAACTAATGAGTTTGAACAGGTAAGCCAACTAGCTCACCAAAAACAAATGTAAAGCTCAATCTCAGTTACTTTTGAAGAACACCTAAATCTGTAGGCTTAACATAGAGAAGCACCTTTAAACATAAGAAACTTACTTGTCTCCAAAATCCCAGAACACACACACTCACAAAATCTGAAAAATCCAAAAAGAGCTAAAGCATTGGTCATGGGTTCAGCAGCAAAACACAAAAACCAGCTGTGTAGAGAAAATGACTAACACCAGCTTTTATGGGTGCCTTATAGCTAGTAGTTCACAACTAATTGTCGTGAACTAGTGACCATGCACTGCTACCAAAATGTTGTCTGAGGTAACTTTTGAGTTTTTTGCCAATGGATCAACCATGCTCTTGCTACCAAAAAGTTTGTTATCAGAATAACTTTCTTTTAGTTTGTTGCCAATGGATTAACCATGCTCTGCTACCAAAATGTTGTCTGAGGTAACTTTTGAGTTTGTTGCCAATGGATTAACCATGCACTGCTACCAAAAAGTTTATTGTCATAATAACTTTCTTAGAGTTTGTTGACAATGGATTGACCATGCACTGCTACCAAAAAAGGTCTTGTCAGAATAACTCTATTTCAGTTTGTTGCCAATGGATTAACCATGCTCTGCTACCAAAATGTTTTCTTGGGTAACTTTCGAGTTTGTTGCCAATGGATCAACCATGCTTTTGCTACCAAAAAGTTTGTTGTCGGAATAACTTTCTTTGAGCTTGTTGCCAATGGATTTACCATGCACTGCTATCAAAATGTTGTCTGAAGTACCCGCGAGTGGTGTCAATTTCAAAACAAAAGGAGAGCGCGTTTCAAATTCGATGGTGAAGCACCGCAAAAGTTCGGGCGGTTTGATGGCATTACTTCTCACTTAGTCTTCGCCTATCGACAGGTAATCTCATTGCACAGAGATGGCGCTCATAAGAGACTATGATAGAAGAGTCATATCGTTGGCGATATTGGCGCGACGCTCTATTGATAAAAATTAGAAAGAGCTATCATTTGCTACCGCTGGCATTGGGAACCGTCGCTGTGCCAGGATCTTGAACATCCTCACTGTCCTCAACATCCTAAGTATCACTTTTGATTCACTGTCACTGTCCTCAAAATCACATTGATGAACAGCACACTCATAATCACTTTCATATTACAATAATGGCACTTATTCTGAAGATTTCCACTCACGGGAATTTTCAGCAACAGGTCTAGCAGCGGCCATTTTGGCTTTTTTTGTCAGGACGCCACCAAAACATTTTGTGCATGCTTGCCAAAAATCGAAAAGTGCCCATAAAGTGCTGCCACCTAGTGCGTTGCATGTGCAATTTCCCTCCATCTGCTCATGCAAAAAATGCTGGAAAATTAAAAAATGCTCCTGCTCTCTTGCATTAAATAATGTACAAGGCCTTATGGTGTTGTGGTGGAGCACCGTCAACGATATAGTTTGGCCAAGTGATTTGCGGCGGTCCACCATCAATGACATAGAAGGGGTTAAATGAACCAGTTGAGAACACAAATGTCAATGGAATTAGTGGTAAGGTCTAATTTTAGAGAAGAGGGTCTTTTTAGGCCAAACGTGTGAATCAAAAAAAAAATTGGATTATCAGAATGGAGATGTGGGAGAGTGGCAGAAACCACTGAACCAAAATGATTTTGGAGTTGAGTAGTGGAAGAGTGGGTGGGACCACTAAACTCAAAGGATGAATTTGTATAATCCTAATAAAAATATTTGGTTAAGAGAAAACTGAGAGTTTTCCTCAAAAAAAAAATTCTTTTATTATTGGTTTTTAAAATTGTGTTTAAATTTATTTTAAAAGGCTATCATTGTTATATAAGTACCATATACTTGAAAACAATTTGGAACTTTTACTGAAAAAATGTGAATGTAAATAAAATTCAACTTTTTTGTAAGGGGTTTGTAGGTAATAACTAGGATTTTCAAGTTGGTGGAAAACCTGAAAAACCATGCTGTCTGATACCATTGTGATTGGTACAATTCCCAAAAGTCATTCACAGCATATATTATGTCACAATTACCTTGACTGGAATGGCTTCAATGTGGAGGCAAACCTTTGAGAAGAGTATGGAATTGTGCCATACTGCTGTCTATTTACATCAACATCCTCTAGTGTGTAGCAGTTAAGGTGACATCACCGAGACCTGGCTATTGGGGCTGTGGAGAGTGGCAAAATCTAGCTAAAAAGGGAAATTTTGTGCTTGCCAGAAATGGGATCATTTTATTTTAGTGATTTTTGGAGTTTTGCAATGGATGACTTGTTTTTATTTTTAATAAAAATTTAATTTGTGTAAGCTTGAATAAAATTTGGATCGATTTTTTAATGAACTTGCATACAAATTTCAAGTTCTTCTGAAGATATCTGAAATAACTTGTATATCAAATAACTTTACCTGGATGGAGTTGGGATATCTTTAATTAACTGGTAAATGTGATTATATCTGAATAACTTAATTTCTATATGAATTTCTTTTAATTTTGACTTAATTACTAATTGGGAATTGGTTGAAATTGCATGGGTGAGTTTCTTAATTTCCTACCATGCAAGAGACAATGAAATATTCTTCCTAACTAAAAAGATGTTAAATTGTTTATTTCAATATCTATTCCCATCTTATGTTTCAATTTTAAAATGAAACTTTTATTGAAAAAACCACAAACTTTTCTCTTGAAAGAAAAAAACACTTTGGCATGGAAGACAGCAAAAAAGTAGGTTGAAAATAGGACAAGGGAATTTGGGATAGTTCTTATTGGCTCAGGAGGGTATGAAAATGACAGATGGATGAATAAAGGTGGTTTCTTTATCACAGGTTTAGCTCCACTATGCTACTGCAAGCTGACAGGAACACGCCACATTAAGCATTGTCTGTTTCATTGCCAGACTCTTAGGAGGTGGGATCCTCGGCTCCAAATACCTGTAGGGATGTATTCTAACTAAAAAAAAGAATCAACAGTGGTATCAGGAGTGGATCCTCGGCTCCAAATACCTGTAGGGATGTATTCTAACTTAAAAAAGGAATCAACAGTGGTAAGAAAAAACCTGGGAAAAAGCAAGTTAATTCATCAATAGACAAAAAATAAAGGTGAAGAATATATACTTTTGCTTTGATTGAATCTTGATTTTATTTTAAGGCAGTTGAATTGTTGGATTGTTGATTTCTGATCAATACACGATTTTAGTAAACAGTTTTGGATTTGACATTAATAAAATTTTATAAAGAGCTTGGCTCAGCAGCATTTGCTATTTTGCAAGCATGCACAATAAAACAAAATAATAGTAATACAAAAGGAACAAACTGACCATAAATTGGGGCTCCAAGGTTTTATTGCACAATTTTGCAGGAGTGAAAATATTGGTGGTGTGGTGGAGAAAGATATTGAGTAGCTTGCGCAGTCACTCACATTTGGGCTATCACTTTCAAATAGAAATAATTTTCAGAAAAAAATTAAACTTGGCACACTTGTAGAGTATGGTCTGACAAAGTTACTCAATGAAAATCAAGTCATTGGATGCTTTTTCTCAGAACTAAAAATGAGAGAAGTTTTGGATGGGGAGAGATCGATTCCAACCACCAGCATCATGGGGACAAGTTATTAATTTCTTAAATGAAAAGGATCTGACTAACTTTTTTGGAATTGCTATGTTTGTGTACTAAATTGTCTGAGTATTTTAAGGGATAAGACAAAGTCGGTGCCTAAAAACTCTTGTCTATGTGTAATCTATTTTTTATGTCGGGCTTTTAGGTGTTGCTCGACGTGAAGGAGTCAATTTTGGAAATGTTTTAAAACATTCTAAAAGGTGAGATCAAGAGCTTGAATTTATCATTTGATGAAAATTTTGTGTGATGCAGCAATCATGGCTTAATCGCGCAATCAAAAATATGGGTTTTAGTCATAAATCAAAATTTGGTTTCTTTCCTGCATGCAAAATAATGAATATTTAAACTTGAAAAATTACCACATTGAATCTATCACTAGTTGTATATCTGGTAAAATGATGGAGGCTGTGCGATCTCTAGAAGCTGAGAAATTAATTCCTAAATTTTGTTCGAAAAATGGAAAAAATATTTACTTTCATTAATTTTTGAAATCATTAAAAATTTTATCAAAGGCAGTCACGGATCGTAATGTGGTTTTTTGGAGGTTGTTCCTCATTGAATTTCAATATAGGAAATCAAAAGTTTTAAAATAAATTTCATTCCATTCACAAAAAAATAGTTTGTTTTTAAATTTTTTAGTCATTACATAATTTTTCAATAGTTTCTTAACCCTTTCGCTACCAGTTTTGCCATAATTAACCCATTTATGCAAAACGAATTTTAAAATATGCATAATTGGCGC